>PTFA01000144.1:2127142-2208168 GCA_003342895.1 Casuarius casuarius | reverse complement strand
TACTCTTGACCCATCAGGTCAGGGCAAACGTGGATCAGAGCTACTGATAGATCATGGCTAACACAGTGATCGTGGCCAATGATGGACCATGGCCGATGATGGATCATGGCCGATGATGGATCGTGGCCGATGATGGATCGTGGCCAATGATGGATCATGGCCAATGGTAGATCCTGGCTAATGGTAGACCATGGTGAGCGTGGTAGATTGCAACCAGTGATGGATCATGGCCAGCGTGGTGGGTCACGTACCTGCCCATGAGGTCAGATCTTCTCCTGATGCTCCTGAATAGCACCAGGGAGAGCAGATGTTTGGCTAGGAAAGTTATCCCCAGACCAGCGGAGAAGCTGGCCCCGAGAGTGCCGTGCCTCAGTTTCCCCCGCTCGAAACGGAGGATAACAGCAGGGAATACAGCTTCGGAGCGAGGCTCTCGTGCTGCCAGGTGCCCTGGGGTGGCCGGAGACCTGAATTCAGTCCTGACGGGGCCGGGAGGTGGTATGACGGGATAAGCTGGACCGGGAGGGAAGGGATCTATATGAGCTGTTTCTCTTACACATGCAATTCCTTCAAATGGATTTCACACCCTTTCTGCAAAAAGCCTAAAAATATACTTGAATTATCATAAAAAAGGAGAAACCTGTCTGAATGCAAAGCTTTGGGTTATATCCACGTCTGGTCAGGAGGTGAGCGGAGGGGTTGGGATATTTGCCTGGGAGAAAGGAGGCCATTCCAGGAGGGTTTTGAATTTAGGCAGGGAAAAAAGCCGCGTTCAGGTAAGAAATAAGCCGCATCCCTTCGCCGGCAGGAGCTGTGTCCCACCCTCTCTGCCACCCCGGGCACGGGAGCATCTCAGTGTGGCCCTGAGCAGCGGGCAACGCGCGAGCAGGAGGTTTGCACCCGGTGACAGTCGTCCTCTTCCAGGAGCAGCTGGAGCCCATTCCTTGTGCCGGGATGGGTGTCGGGGGCCTGGGAAATGGTGCTGAGCCACAGCCACATTGGAAGATGTCTGCGTTGACCTTGAGCACGTCCCGCTCCCTTGCAAGGACTGGGACAACGTGGAGGGTGATGCCCTGGGGCTACATTTCAGGCCGAGGGTTAGGCCACCGCCTAGACAAGCCCCGTCCTCGGGTGCCCAGCACGGAGCTGAGCTGTGGAGCTGCTGCACTTGGCCTGCAGCAAGCCGGGAAGGTGCTGCGGGGCCGCAGGCGACGATCCCCTGCCCACGGCTGTGCTGCAGCCGGGATCTTCCAGGCCACCGGGGAACAACCAAGAGCAAACGGCCAATTGCAACCAAAATTTAAAAAAAATTGTCTTTTCGGGGTCATCCGGGAAAAACTCAGGTGCAAAAGTGCTGCCTCAGTTTCTCCATGGATGACCCAGAGTTAGTGACACTCCTGCACCAACAAATGTCACATCAAGGAAGAAAATGCTCCATCCGTCCCTAGATCAGCACCCCAGCGCCTGTCCTCCGGGGCACTGCCGTCAGCTCTTCCGTTTTAATTGCACAGTAATTAATGGGGGGGGGGGGGGGGGGGGGGGGGGGGGAAGGTCCCTCTGGTCGCTGGTCTCGGTCCCATGTGAGGAGAGGAGATGCCCCACTCCGGGATCTGCTCTGGAGCACTCGCGGTCCCCTGTCCCCACTGGAGGATGGGGGCCGCGTGCCCAGGGGTGAAGGACCCCCGTGGTGACAGCAAGGACAGAATGGGTGACACCGGTGCTGGCAGCTCCCTGGGCCCTGGCAAGAAGTGAGTTTAACAGAGCAAGCTCAGCCTGTCCGGCAGCGCCCAGCCAGGGTCGGGTGTCCCCCTCCCCGGGTGTCCCCAGCCCCAGGCAGGACCTCGGGCGATGTGACAGTGACGACAAGGAGCACGGTGACCCTGCCACGTTCCTGAGGCTGCACCGCCCCGCTGTGGCCGAGGCCACCCCTGCAGCTCCAGTCGGGCTGGTGGCACCCATCCGCTCCCCAAGGGCCTTCATCCCTTTGCCAAAGCCTCGGTGACCCTCATCGTCCCCCCCAGGCTGGGCAGTGCCCCACGGAGGAGCAGGGAAAGGAGCAGGCTCGCTCCGGGCACGCAACGGGCTTGATTCATCCCCGGGACTGAGCCCGGAGACATGTTTGAGAAGGCTGAAATCCCTGGAGGTCCCCGGCAAGGGGGACCTGGGTTTTGCCACCTGAGAGGTAGCTCTTCACCGTGGCTGGGTGGACGGAGGTGCGTGCGAGGAGCAGGACATGCAGCGGCACACGGAGCAGGGCCCTTCCGGCCCGAGCCACCGGGGTCCCTCTTGGAGGGTCTGCGGGAGAGGAGAGCCACTGCCCCACCACTACGGGGCCCTTTCCAGCCCCTCCTGCGGCCCCCCGGCATCAGTTACTCTTGACCCATCAGGTCAGGGCAAACGTGGATCAGAGCTACTGATAGATCATGGCTAACATAGGGATCGTGGCCAATGATGGATCATGGCCAATGATGGATCATGCCGATGGTAGATCATGGCCCATGGTAGACCATGGTGAGCGTGGTGGATTGCAGCCAATGATGCATCATGGCCAGCGTGGTGGGTCACGTACCTGCCCATGAGATCAGATCTTCTGATGCCAGCGGGGATTTGAAGGAGCCTGTTCTACCCACGGCCTGTGAATATTCCCCAGCTTGGAGCAAAGCACCCTTTAGCCCTGCATCCCATCTCCAGCAGCAACTGGTAGCGATGCTCGGGTGCAACCAAAGCAGACAACCTGGCCGTGTCCTCCTGGCAGGCCCACGCCACCCCGCTGTGCTTCCTTCCTCGCCACCCTGGCAGGGCCGAGGCTGCTGGCGAGCGGAGGAGACTCCCCCAGGCTCGGTCCCCAGCCGCGCTGGGTCTGTTCCTAAATTTTTGCTCCCTCCGTGGCTCTTACCGCCATGTGAAGGGATGCACAGGCAGCAGAGAAGGGTCAGGGTCAAAAGCATTTGGGAAACGCTTGGGAATCTGTAACCTCATACCCGCAGGGATCACGGCGGTGGGAATAGCACCAGGGAGAGCAGATGTTTGGCTGATAAAGTTATCCCCAGACCAGCGGAGAAGCTGTCGAGATCACATTTCAGGAAAAAAACCCAACAAACCACTAAGCCTGGGCCCAGGCTGCAATTCGGAGCCGTCCTTAGCAGAGCTACCCACTCCCAAACCTGTCACCTCAGGTTATCTTCTCGATTTTGAGTAAAATTAAATTAAATTAAAAAAAGCATTCCTTTCACCATGTTCTGCCCCAAATCTGCAGACAACAGCAACACCATCCTGACGCTTAGCTGAGCAGCTTAACTACCCCGGATTAAATGAGGTGTTAAATAGCTGCAGCGGCTGGAAATACGTGGGATGCGTGCAGCACGAGCACGTCCACGCTCAGGTGCCGCCCGTGACCACCCCCTCACCCGGAGGTTTTTTGCCCCAGCCTTTTTACCATCTCCTCAGCCCCTTTCCCCCTTTTTGAGACCAGCTGGGTGCCACATGCTGCTTCTGCAATCAGCTCTGAAAACACTCGCAAGAGCTGTGAGGTCTCGGGGACGCGGTGCCTCCGTGCTGCTATAATCCTCCCCGAACTGCAGCAGCCACCTTGGCTTGGTGCGACCACGGTGCTTATTGCATATACACACCGGCTGGCTTGAAAGCCGGGGGAAAAAGGTGTCAGGAAGCCCAAGTTGGCTCTCCGAGCTAAATTTAACAACAACGGGTGTGAAAACCGATTAAAAACACTGCTGGTTCACATGGATGGTGTCTTCTGTTGATGGGTGTGAAGCACAAAGCGGCAGCGTGGGAAGCAGCAGTAATTTGACACACACCCCAAAGCAGACACCCTCTAGACCAGGAGGCAACAGTGTGGGATCGTGGGTACAAAACCTTATAGACAAAGCACTTAAATCTCAGCGAACACAGTGCGCTTTTCATAGCCACTTTGATTTTTTTGGGGGGGCTGAAGGCTATGAAAATTTGCACTCATCTTCTGTGCTTTAAAAATACAATTGTATAAAAATACTAATTTTGCATGCAAACAAGAAGCACATTATACTCCAAAACCCTAAATGTTTTAATGCACTAACCTAAAAACTGGTTTCCTGTAAAATGTGAGTAGTTTTTTCCCCCCTCTATCAATTATTACACACCACTGTCTTTGCACAAGTGCTTAGACAGGTATGAGCTACCTGGATTCCCAAAATGGTTTCGATAATATCCTTGAGAAACGCATCTTTAAAGCCCTTGAAGTGCAACAGAGTAATAGGGAAGATCCTTTAAACTGGTAAATGAAGGAAAATTGGTAGGAAGAGGCCCATCTTCCCACTGAGCAGGGGTCACAAATGGAGTCCTCCAGGGATCTGCGTTAAGGTCAGGCTGGTCAATGCGTTTGGAAGTGGTCTGGCCAAGGGAATGAAAAGCAAAGAGAGAAAGCTTCCTTGCGACACTTGATTAGAGGAATAAACACAAAGGCAAATGGGAAAGTTGCTAAGAGCCTCATAACATTTAGTGACCGGACAGTAGCTGGAGGATAAACTCGGTGTGGAGCTGGGTGAAGCGCTGCAGGTGCAGAAGAACAAGCCTAACCATGCACCCGGTGCTGGGCTCTGAGCTGAACGTTACCTCTCAGGAATGAGATCTTGGGACCCCGGAAAGTTTCCATGGAAACCTCAGCTCCGCGTTCAGCTGCAGCCAGAAGAGCAATGTTCTCTGTTGCTTTTTTAGTATTTCTCAACGCCCAGAAAGCATCATTAAGCCCCTCTAAACCCTGATGCATCCACACCCTGAATGCAGGGCGCAGCACCAAGTCCGCTGCCTTGACCCTTTCCCCCCACATCCCAAAACCTGAAGAAGTGAAAGAGATGTAAAGAGCTTCTGTACAACAATCATTTCAATAGACCGAGAATCCTAGACTGCAAAAAGGGCACGAGCAGAGGATGAGAGAAGTGCAGGAAACCATGAGCAGCACATGAAAGGTAACTAGGAAAAAATGACTCACTGCCTCTCTCGGCAAGAGCTGCAGCACTTAAAATGATCAGGAGAGTTTACAAGCAGGTGGTGCTACTTCTAGCAAGTCGTGTATCTCAAACTTACTGCCACAGGCTGGATGGTGTGGGTGCCTGGAGTTTTTATGGGCTCAAAAAAGGTTTAAGACAAGCTCAAAGGGAAAAAAAAAAAATCCCAAGGGCTATTAAACATGTATCATCTGCAGGCCAGTAGGTCCCAATGCAAGGAAGACAGAAGGGAATAGTGCAAAGTATTGATACGCAGTTGCTCTGCTTTTATACTTCTCTGCAGCTCTGCTACTGGCTGCTCTTCCAGACAGCAGGACCTCGGTCCGATCCAGCGAGGCTGCTCGCAAAGCACGAGGCGAAAGCGGGGCGCGGGTGTCCCGCGGCGGTGCTCCGCCGAGCCCGCTCCAAAGAAAGCCACCGAGCCAGATTCCAAAGTTCTGTATTTTTCAAAATAAAGATCACACGTTGTTTAGAGACAATCTACACAAGAGTTACAAAAAATAGTCGCCCAGGCATAAGCATACACAGGTTTGTTAATTATACACATATGGTTACAAGTGTGCTTGCAAAAAAGTTCATTGGAAATATACACAAGGCTCTGTAAATGTACACCGTGTAGTGTTACAATTCTATATTCAAACAAGGAAAATTGACAGTATGTTACATTCACTTACAAGTAGACAAAATGCAAAATACAGTTCATCTTCTGTACAAAAAGGGAAGGTGATTCACACTTTACAAGGTGAAAAGGGACTCTGATTGTAAGGAAAACTAGGGGGTTCTGTACTTTTGCACTTTTTTTTTTCTTACTGTCACAAAATAAGCAAAACATTACTTTTTAAGATTCAAAAAAACACTATTTTGAACTGAATCATTTTGTATAACATTTAGAAAGGATCGCTACTGTTCAACTAGGTGACAAATAAAACCAAGCATTTTTTTTTTTAAACATTAACTAGGCTGTATAAAGAGAACATTTCCTTCAAAAGAAAAAATTTACTTCTGGTTGAAATTACAATTTACAATATACAACACTATATGCTACGACCATAAAAGGTGTGAATATACACTGAAATGCACAGGTTTTGCTAATTCTTTTTTCTTACCAAAAAACGGGTTTATGTCGATTCAAACTTCTCCACATTTACATTACAGAGGTTTACAAATGTACAATTGTACAGTCAGAAGTATGTTCCACTACTAGGGTACATTATAGATACAGATCAGACATCAAAACAAGAAAATACTACAAATTTTTATATATGTAAAGTCTACACCAAGTATACACTATATATTTATAGAAGCAAGACCAAAGCCGAGTTGGATTTTTTTTTTCCTCATGCTAAATAATCAAATTTTGTCTTTCAATGTTAACAGAACAAACTGAGTAGGCAGTAAACAAATACACCCGCCCCCCACCCCCTAGCTTTAAAAACTTTCTGGGTGTGTACGTTTTCTTCCAAAAACGACTGCTAAGCTACCTCCTTTAGCATGTTATACTCAAAAACAAAACAAAAAAAAAGCAATTAAAAAGTTTCAAAAACTTAATTTTTTTTTAAACTGAAGCTTTAGCAAGTTGAATTTTTTTTTTATATTTATAAACAGCGTTAAATGCGTCTTTTGTGCCATTTAACTAAAATTCAAACTTCTTGCTGACTTTCGACTAAAAGGAGAAAAACAGGTATTTGCAAAAAGAGTTGCCTGCTAGGCAGATGAATTAAAAACGATTTTTTTTTTTCTTCAAACCAACCACCCTGAAAGTTTCCACATTTGGAATATAGATACAACAGTGAACAAAAATGTGGCCTTCCATGTACATTTGATACCTATGTACAAGTATTCTATACACCAGTAAAACAGCAGGGCAATTAGTTAATTAAAAAAAATAATTAGTACATGTTATGCATAATAAAATTAAAGAAATTTACAAAGGCTTTTTTTTTTTTCTTCTTAGTAGTTTAGCAACCATAAAACATTTTCTAACTGTATATTGGAATATTGTCGGTTGCTGGTTGTAAATGCCTGATGGCCAGGGAGTTTTCTCCGCAGTTCACCGTCTCAAATGATACCGTTCGGTGGTCCACAAATGGGCCCTAGGTCAACCCCGTTTTTCATGTAGTATTTCTCCAGCTTGGCCAAAATGTGTTTGCCGTAGGTGTATTTACGCAGGGTGGCAATGTGAGGCCGGATCTAAAAGAGAAAGGGGGAAAAAAAAAAGGAAGAGGAATTAGCAACCAGTTGCATCAGTGCTAAGAGCGCTTGGTGTACTTGGGAGGTCAAGGCACCTGCCACCAGCGCCACGCACAGAAGACCAGAAAATGCTCGAGATATTAAAGCGCCATTTGCTGTAAATCACCTCAATTACTGTGAATCAAGTTTATGTTCCATAACTCACTGCTGTTATTTCCAGGTTAATGCCAAAAGGGACTTCTGGCCAAGCAGGTGGCATCTTCTCGAGCCATTTACTGGCGTCGGCAATTCGCTTTGGTCCGAGCGCGCGGATGACTACAAGGCTCTGTCCAAACGGAGGAGGCTGCAAAGGCACGAGCCCTTGGTGCTCAAGCTTCCCAAGGGCACACTGATGCTCTGCCCTCTCCTCCGCACACCCTCCGGGGCAAACGAGCCGATGGCTAACGCAGAAAAAGCCCCAGAAGCGTGGTCCGGTGGCTTTTACTGAACTTGAGCAGCACTGAAAAAAAATAAGACTGCTAGCACTGGGCATTCAGCAGGGTCTTTTACCTCCTTCCAGGCTGTACTTTAAAACTGCTGAAAGACTGAAAGGGTTCCCAATATGAGTTTCAGCAGTATATTTGACACAGACACGGGGAAAGGCAGTCCTGGCCTTAAGAGCAGTTTAGTTTTTAAACCTGACAATTAAAGCAGATTTTCTAAACAGAGATGAGCTCCGTGGAAGCGAGCTCCACATGGCCGTACTGTTTCAGAATAAAAGCCGCTTTCAGCTCCACTGTAATTACTGTTACAGGAGTAAAACCATCCTTATTGCAAGTGTAGCCACACATTAAAAAAAACTACCATTTTACCTGTAGTAATACCATTATGCTGCCGAAGTTCTGCTGGACAGTTGCAGAAGGTATGAGATATAAGGGCAATTCATTTTCATTAGGGTATGAGAAATATCCCACACCGCGAGCAAGTTCCTTCAATAATACAATTACGATAGACTTTTAACTCTAAAGCAGAAACTGGGAGACAGGATGAGAAAGTATCCTGAACATAATGTGCAGCACTCCCTTCTCCTCCCCTACTCCGGGGGTACATGTATCATCATTACTTGCCTATGTCAGGACTGACTGTAAAACTCTCATGGGAAAACCATCCCAATTCATCCTATTTCATCACTCAGCCACTCAGTTCTGGTTCAACTTCAAGAATCCATCTTGAAAAAGTCACAGATTTATGTCTTGGCCCTCCTTACATCCCATTCCCAAGAAGGTCTGACTGCTACTTTGAGATTATGGAAATGCAAAGCATTCCAGGTCCAATAGTTCACTCTTTCTTTGTCTTCATGTCTAAGACAAAATTTTTACTGACGGAACTGATGGTTAGTTTTTTTCTTTTTTTAAATATAAAAGGTGCTGCCGTTAACAATAACGCAGTACAAACTCCTTGTTTGTACTAGTAGCAATTTTTACAATCCAAAGGAACAGTCAATACACTCAATCTTCCCAGGCTTCCATTCAGCTTGACAACATAGTTAAAATCATCATATTCAGCCAGTCTGATTTAGCTGTCATCCCGGTTCTATTTTCGACAACCACACTGATAACCTAATTAGCATTTTACTCAAAAGACTTTGCTTGACAGCAACAAGAACATGTCAGTAGAGATCATTCACATATATTATATATATATAGATCTAGACATAGCAAAGGATTAGCAAAGCTACAAGTCATTCTGCTGCAGTTCAGCTGCATCTATCCCTTTGCACAGATCTTTTGATTATTTTTTCTAATAATTTATTTTGGCTTAATACAGATTTTGGTTTAAAAAGAACTTTGCTGAATGATTCCTAAACCTAAGTTAGAATTAACATCACTGCCTGAGGACTATTTCAACTGCATGCATGCTGTTTGTTTGGAATAACTGTGTGCCCCGTTAACATAATGTATCCTAACGGCTAACCTGACTTTCCTGACCAGGACTGTAAAGCTGGGACATGAAGCGACAGGCAGTGCTGCCTGCCCTCAGAAATACAACAAGCAGCTCTACATTAGGGCTTCAGGTGTTTCCAAGAGTCTGGCTCAGCTCTGCTGAGTACATAAAACAGCTCTCATTAGCGAACAACGTTCTCAGTGAGGGCAAGTGTGTCGTCATTGCCAGACCGCTGAAAGGCACCTCGCAAGGCACCAAACTGATGGTGCTACTATAGCCAAAAATCTTAGCGGTTTTATTCTTCACTATGCCACGAGCGCAAAACTAGGTTACTAGGTCAGAAAAGATTGCTAGAAGCAACCAACTAATTTTAAGCCCAAATGGAACCTCGTTATTTCACATTTTTATGTTTCAACTACGGCTTTCCTGAGATTTTGAAATATCTCCGTTGCTAGGAACTTCTAATAGCGAGGCCGATTCTCTCGGGCTTGGATCCTCTCCCCAAGCCGCACGGCAACGCCACCTTTTAAAGCGTGAGCCCCATAGCGTTATCAACTCGCAGCAGCTGCTTACCTTGTGCATGACAATCTTCCGCTGAGCTGGTTCTGCCACATCGATCATCTTCTGTACCACGTAGTTGGCGTACTGATCTTTCATCATGGTGTATAAGGCACTGTGAGGGCCATCGTTCATAGTGCACACCTCATCGATCAACATGGCACGCTCCGTACGGGAGGCATGAGTAACGCATTTCTCCACAACGTTGCTGTAAAAATAAAAGAAGGGCAACCCGTGAGCATGCAACAGTCCTATCGAGCTTTTTGTTCACTCCCAAGTCGCTCTCCTTATGTTTCTAACAAGGGCAGACCATTTGGGAACGACATATGTGCTGGCATGGAAATTCAACAGCGTGAAAGAGAAGAGCAGTCCAAAGAACATGGACATATACGCAGTGCACATTTTCAGAGCAGGGATTTGAGGGGGAATTTGGGTCAGTTCGGGTTTTATTTCACCCAGATTTATTTGTGCATCTCTATAGTGACACCGTATTGGATAGCAACGTCTGTTCTCCCACCATGCCCACTGCAGAAGCAGACGAGCTGTTCTTTGTTCTTCATACAGGAGCTCAAGGGGGATGGAGGTCCAAGGTTAGAACAACAGGGAAATGCGATTCAGGAATGAAAGAGCTTAGAAAAGGCACAGAACTTCCAAAATTCCTGAACACGTGAGATCACTAGTCTCTGCTCTCTGGAGATCCAAGTTAAATAGGATATGTGAAAGGAGAAGAAGAGTTTTGCCAGCCTTATCTTCGGCACCCCTTACTGAATCATAAAATCACCGAGTGATTTTCCACAACTAGCACTCGGCTCAGGCGACATCCTACACTAATTAACACTCCGTCTGGAAAGAAAGTTAAAACAAAGAGCAAGACCAGTCAGGGAGGAAGAATCCAAAATAACAGCATTAAGACCACATTCTTCCAGGTCTTGTTCACGCTACACTTCGCTCGCATCCCTAAGTATTAAAGCCCTCTTTTACCAATCACAAAAGCGAGGGGAATATTTAGCCTTTAAAGAGCTCAGCCTACATATTCAAGTGACTAGAAACATACACAAAAGGAATTTGCAAATGTGAGAAGTATTACTTAATTTTTCATCCTCTCTATCCATTAAGGTACCTGGATTTTACTCCTAGCCATGTCTAGCTCTGTAGCATCTGGAGTAACCACCTCAGACTGTTCCAGCTTCCCTAATGGGTTATCATTATACATTTACTTCAAAAAGGACTGCAAGACTTAGCATATAGAAAATGCAGATTCTGCTATGAAAAATGGAATGAAAAAGAATTGTTACTACATTCACTTCCCAAGCTTCCCTGTGGCTTGACACAGCCTTCTAGAGGTAATGAAATGCTCTACAGCATGTTATTATCCAAGGGATAGCCTCCACTTAAAAAATAACTCTTGGTCAAGTTCAGGAATCTGGACTAGAACTACCCTTTGACATTTTCACCCTTCTTCATTACGAGTAAAACTTACCTTGCCAGTCACTCATCCCAGTTTTTAAGCAGTTACAAATAGCATTCTGCTGTTAAAGAGTTATCGTCACGTCCCTTCACCTACCTACAACCCCACCCCTAAACTCTTCTGCAACGCTACCACGTGTCCATGCTCCCACAGGGCGTGGAGACTTTAAGGAACAAATTCATACCTAGCAAATTTATGTTGACTCAACACGAGCACGTTGCCTCTAATTTCTGCTACAATCTTGCTCTTATCCTCAGGCCGACCATGTTCTAGTACATGCTGGATAACATAGTTCCCATACTGATCCTGTTTTGAGAGACAGCAGAAGTGTGTGACAAAATGTGGACAGGAACCATTAGTATCAAACTAGTTCCCAATATGCATCAAGACTTACTTATAAACTTAGACTAGACACTAATTAAAATATCTACTGCTTAAGTCATGTAAATACTTTCTACTTCTACAAAAATGTGCATTCTAGAATTCTACCAGGAGATAAAATACTACAGCTTTGTACCAAATACAAAACTCAAAACAACACGCTTGAACATCAAATGTCAATACACTGCTTATTTCAAGTTTCTTTGGTTTCTCCAAGGTCTAAAATAACAAAACACGTAGTGGAGGGCTAAGGCACGGTTCTAGCTATGGGAGATCGTCCATATGGGTGTTCATATTCCAAATGTGCATATATTTAGACTGCAAGATGTGTATTTTTTCACTTCATAATCCCAAAGGCACTTTCATGCCCAACCTCTACCCACTTTCCATGTGCTTAACACATGAGTATACAGGACAGGGTTCATCTGGTATTATCGTGCCCGAACAGCAGAATCCTAGAAACCCAACTTTTCAGAAGGACTGCAAAGAAGAGGGAAGGCAGGCAGGCAATGTGCGTAAAAACAATACATTTTTAAGAACCCCAATTACTAAGCACTTTCTTTACCTAAAAGTAATCACCTCTTTGTGTCAAATCTCTTAGGATCCTACTTGCACAGCAGCTTCTGGAGTGAAGCATTTGGACACGTGTCCACTCAATACTTAGATACTTTTCATAAGGAAAGTAACTACAACTTTGATGCCTTCTGCATGTTTGCACAAAGCCAAAACTATCACTGACCACGTGTTTCTTGTCTGCCATGTTCCTTCCCATTCCTCCTCAGAAACTGAGCTCCTACGTTCGCACAACCCCAGCAGCCCCATAGCTGCAGTCCCACTTAGGCTGCTGGGAGCCTTCCTAATGCAAAGCAGTAACCACGAAACACCTCACAGCAACCGCATTCCTCATCCCCGCACTCACCTGAACAAGCTGCTCGGTGTGTTGGTGAAGCTCCTCCAAGATGGGAAGAGTCTGCTCAGGAAGACAGTGCTCTAGGATCCTCTGAATCACACGACAGCCATATGGATGGGTAGACAACGCAAAAACCTGCGTTCAACAAAGACAGGCAAGCACAGGCAGCGACACATCTGTTAGTCTCTGTGAATCCTAGTAACCTTTTTGAATTAACCGAACACATAGCGATATTTCTCGGGCATGGTAGGTAATGCCAACCCCAGAACTCTTTGCTTGCAGCGCTGCAGCTCTAGATAGCATAAATCGAAACTGGAACATCTGCTCCTCACTGCCACAGTCATGCTGGGTGATCACAGGCACATCACGTCCCTATCTGTGCTTCAGATTCTCCATTCATAAAACAGGAAAACAAATGGTAACGTGACTCGATTAATAAGAACATTGGGAGAGCCAAGCATCATTAGAAGCTGTGTTAAAACACTGTTTCGAAAGTATAAATCCCGCGTGCTGTTTGCCAGTTATGTAGTTAAAGCTATGTAAGAAATCGCATGAAACACAAAGGGTAAAAAAATACGTTCGGCAAAGGATTCTCCTCAACTATTCGGATTTGTTTAAAAGCCTTAACTGTGCTTAGGGGAAGTAACAACCGAGAACCTTCTTTCTCTTCTCTAAAGGGTAAAATCAAATCTGTTGGTAAATGAGTAAGGCGTCATGTTCCTATTATTACTGTGCAGTTTACCATCTAAAGCAAAAAATCCTATTTGGTTGCTTAAAAAAAACAAAAAAGCAAACTCAAGCACCAAAGCTAAATGACAGTCTAACATTTTTAACAACTGTTTTGAATTAAACATGCAGGAAAACAGGGCTTCACATGCAATTAACTCCAGAAAAACACTCCTCAGGTGGCAAGTCTCATCTTTAGTATGAAAGTTCAGGTGCAACTGGGACTGTTTGTAAAGGATAAATTTCAATGCCATCAACCAAGTTCCCAGCTGAACTGCTGCCTTACTCGACTCCCTAATGGATGGTCCCACAACCAGCAAATTTGCTGAGTTTTCAGCTAGGATCCTGCTTGTTTTGACATAACCGAGCAAGTCCATGCTTTCACAGCTGTTCCAGGAGCAGCCAAGCTAACAAAGCCTCCTCTTCCCGCTGTAACAGCCCCAGGCCCTCCTCGCATTCCCACAGCAAGACCCTCAATCCTTCGAAGCCCTCCTCCAAAGCCAATTAAGGTGAAGCTGGAAACGCCCAAAACAGCTCTTTTGCAATGGAAGACAGGCCAACTACAACAAGAATAAAGCCAGCTACACAATTAAATCAATAACCAAGACATCAATTCATGAGAGCCTAATTAAAAAAAAAAAAAATAGGGAGAATGTAGCACAAGTAACTGCCCTTTCCTACATGAAATTCATGTTTTCCCCTTGGTTTGGGGAAATAGTCTTCTAAACCACCCTCACGAAAAGCATCATAATGAAAATCTACTATATCCACCCCAAAACTCTGCTCACCACCTTTACTGCAAAGATGGATTAACAAGAGACTTGTTTCCAGCCCCTCCCTATCAGTCAAAAATATTAGATGTTGCAGGAAAACAGATTTTTTGCAAGGCTGCTTTACTGTGATATACCTGCACGAAAATTGCAACAGACACATGACCAAAGAGTTTCTAGGCTCCTGTTTTTGCACAAATCAACTCATGCTTGCAAAAATTTAAAACCCAAAAGATGTGTCTGAGTTATGGCTACTAAAGTGCTATTCAAAACAACATTTAAGAATACAAATAATGAGAGTCAATAGCTTAAGAACTTACCTGCCCCTTAAATGCATCAATGATAAACTGCAGGGACTGAGGCTGCACACACTCGATACACTTCTGCACCACATGATTACCGTTCTGGTCTTTCACACACTTCAGGACGTGGCCATCTAACTCCCGTACCATCTCGTTCTATTGGGGCGAGAGAAAGACAAACAGAAAGCACCAAGATTCATGGCTGACAAATGTCCGTGCCAAACGTTCACTGCTAATCATGACACAGAACATGAAAGGTATCAAAGATGCCTGGATGTATTTTAGTAATCCCAATGAAAGTTTTCCAGCAGTTGAGTGTCGAGATTACACTACAAAGCCTGCTGTGCTACAGAAACCACCCAGAAAAATGCTATTATTAAGTGAAGATGGAAGACTCATCTCAAACACGAGCATCCTCTTAAAGGTAAGTATTCAATTTTAGACTTCTTACCAATACACAATGCATTTAACCTCAAGGTGTATCCCTCATTCTCCCTCTCAAAAAGAAAGAAATCTAAAATGTCCAAACTTCAAACTACTTTTCTTTTCTTTTTTTTTTTTGACTCATACATCACTGAAATGAAGTCACCACTGGGATAAGAACTTGCTAGCAATTTAAGAAAGTAAGGCAATTTTGTATGATAATTAAGGAAGCAAAGCAAATGAGATTTACATATGATTAGCGTAACACACAGGCAGGTTAAAAACTTCACAACTGGGAAAGACAGAATTGAAGAATCTTGATTATTCAGCAACACTACAAAATTGGAAGGCTTCAGTTTTGCATCCGATCCAAAATAAACAGGTGTCTGAAGAGCACAGAGTACCATTCTGGAAGAGCACGTTACTAAATACTTGGACCAACAGTGCCACGTTTTGGGCCGTGACTTGCCACTGCTGAAACACAGGGCTTTGCTAAGGCGATAGCTTAGCTCAAGCTCGACCCAAAGGGAAGAGGCACTGCTAAAGCCCATTTCATTTTTTTCAGTCCAATAACCTAAATTGAGATTCTTGTATTATGATTCCTCACACTTTTGCTAGCTGATGTGCATAGTGGATTTTGCATCTTAACTCCCTGTTAAGAAAATCCTAGAGGAACTGCTTTATTAATGAGCTTCAAGTAGAATTCAGGCTATTTCCCACGTGGATCCAACGCCTGGCCTGGCTCGACAGGAGCTGGGAGTTGTTCATACGTCTGAGTGTTGGAAGGAGAATACTGACCCATATACTCAAGCAGCTACATCTCAGTGAATACTGAAGGCAAAACTCTGGCAACTGCTTACTTAAAAGGATGTTAAAAAAATAAATACATCTTCTAATTGACTATGAGTTTCCCCACCTACGTAACCTGATGTCAGGGAACACTGGGAATCAACGGAGAACCAACATCATTAAGTGGAACAATAAGATGACAATGAGTGAACTGAGAACAGTATCACGTACTTGTCATGCACATTAAACAAACAAACAAACAAAACCGTACCATAAACCAAACCAACGGAAAACCAGCCACAAACAACATGAGAGCAACACGAGCTTGCAGTTCATGGCACCAAACAGCAAGGAACGTTCAACATCGAGAAGAAAGTTAAAATTGAAACTTACAATTACCTGCTGGTCTGGGGGGATAAACTCCAGGGCCTTCTGAATCACCCTGCATCCGTACATCTGCAGCGCCAGCGACAGAACGTGCCCACGGATACGTTCCGCCAAGGCTAATTTTTGTTCCAGGCTGCCAAACTGGAAAGACGGAAAAACCAATCACTACAAGCACAAAACCCTCGCGGGGCCAAGCGGCATAACAGCCCTCCCAAGCCCCCCATGCTGAAGTGTTCAGTGAGAGACTTCAACATCCCAGGCATGGTACGGTATCTACTGAAAAAGCAGAACAAAAAACCCTAAATGAATCTCAACAGGCACAAGCAAGATGTCTGTTCTTTGTCAGATATGCCTGATGCATGCAAAAAAATGCAAGAGCCAAAGGGGCTGCAACCGCTGGAGTGACGTGTACCAGTTCACTAATGCAGCAAAACCCTTGACACGGTTGCTATAAAAAAAAAAAAAATCACTGGATAAAAGAATCGCCAATGGCTTGGTGTAGAAGGAACCGACCACTCTTCCGAAGGAGAAATGGGCACCTACTCCACCATTTTTCCTCATGAATCTCTAAAATCGGCAATAGAGGAACTTGAAAACACCCAATTGTAGATTTGGAGAAACTCTGGTACTCTACTCAGTTGGAATTTGCAGCAGTCCTAAATAAATAAAGCTCAAAATCTCAGTTTGCCTCCTTTTGTGAAAAGGTGTGCTTCCTTCCAATGGATGCTGTTGGCTGGCAAAATTTGTGTTGCTCCTAAATACGTATGTACTGACGGTTCAGCACAGCATCCTTAGGAACTGAAGTCTTTTGTGTGGCTCTATACCTCCTGGATATATTGCTTTTCATTCCTATGCTTTTTGCATCTCAAGGCAAAGGTTTGCTCTTCAGAACAATTTTTACGAGCCTCACACCTCAGTTACCCTAGCAGGGACAATGCAGCCACACGTGGGGAGATGACGACCATCAGTGTTGCCAGACATCCATCCTTTCAGCCAAACGGCAGAGTTTTTAGGAGTTTCATTCGAGCCCACCCAATACCTCAGGACAGAAGACACCTGAACAGGACTAGCAAAGAGGGGAATGAAGACTTACCTCAAAGAACTTCTGGATGACATAATTTCCAAACACATCAACCATCAATTGATAAGCTGCCTGGAGGATCTCGTTGAACACGAGCTGACGTTCTGCTGGGGTGGCACGCTCCAGTTTCAGCTGAATAAACCTGAAAAATAGGGTCGGTGTGAGGCCACTGGCACATACGCCCTCACCACATTTGTTATCACAAGCCCATTCAAAAGCCTCATACACCGAGTTCTTACAAAACATCCTCTCTAAAACATAGTTTCCTCTGCAAACAGGTTTGGGTGTTCCCATGTGTCACAGCTATTTGAAACCTTGGGTGGAGACAGTCAGAGGTCTACAGCTATATTGCTGGTCAGTAGCCCAAAATCCCCTCATTCCAAGCAAAGCAAATCTCAATAGAGGGATACAGCAAGGTCTCACATCCACGCAGCTTCTTAAAATAAAAGAGTGAAGCTATGCCAGTGGGACCAGCAGGCAAATTGTGAGGAAAGCAAGCTGTTCCTTAGAGRGGAAACTTTGGGGGACACATTTTGATAGCATATGATCTATAAAAAGAAGGGTCAGAGTGTTACGCTGTTTGGTTTAATGTCTTTCTCACACCTCCTTTTCTCTGTTCTGCTTCTTTGCTTCAGGATTTGTGATACGAACTGCAAACTAAGCTAAATCAAAGAGCAGCTGTCTCAAAAGCTTCCCACGGTACAAGGGTTTTTATCCCACCTGGATCCATGCTGGTCTTGGGAGAATTCCATGATGTGCCCAGCAATTTCCCTCAGCTGTAAATTAGGGTACCGGTTATTGCGGAAGTCTTCCAGCAGCCTGCTTCGGCCAGAGGGCATAACATCAGACATCCCATAGCGCAAGCGAGATGAAGGGAACAGCGTACTGCTGGGGCTGAAGAGGCTGGAGGCACTGCTTGCGCTGCGGTACTTGGCTTCAGCTCCAGGAGCAGCAGAGATGTAACGGCCACTCCCATTTGTGAGCCCTCCTGCAAGTCAGAAAAATAAGGGTGTTTCAAAAGATAAAGCAAAGCGGCGGAGGGATTAATTTACAAAAGGATGCACAACCCGTGCAGGCCATTATACTTCTAAATTGCTCCTTTTTCACCCTAAATGGAGTTCTGACGTGGTTCAGCTAGCAAGTGCTTCCAAACAAGCTAGATGAACTGCCCCAGAAATAATTTAGGTGGGGACATGTTCAAGCATAGTTCCTTAATGCGGCACCATTCTATTAAGCGAGGATGAGCTACAGATTGCAGCAAAGGACAGGTTGTAACAACAACTGTTCCTGTGCGGAAAGCATCTAGAACAGACAAAAACATCAATTCCTCTGCCTGGATTTTTTGCTAACCTATTGTTTCATAATTACCTTACCCCATCTTCATTTTTCACCCCTGTCCTGCGGCTGTGTGAAAGACTAATTTAAAAGAAACTGAAGAGGTGGCAGGGGTGATGGGAAAGGAAGTAAGAAGAAATTAGGCAACAGAAAGGCAGCAAGAAACAAGTAAAGCAATTTGGGATTTAAAAAGCCGCTCTCTATTCTGTTAAGTACAGGTAGATGTCACAAAGAAAAGCCTGAACAACAACAAATAAAACCCAATAAATAAATACGTCAAGAAGTCCTGTGCTTTCACAAATGCCCTAAAGATTTTCATCTGTGTTAAGACAGCTACCGAGTAAAGCAGTGTAACAGCAGGGAATAGGTAATGATTCTTCATTTAGTTAGGAAACTGCAGGTGCTGATAGTAACCAACTTAACACTGAAAATGTCGTTTTCTCGCCTGTAATTTCTGCAATTTGTTCCCTTTCCAGGCTTGCTCAGCCTTGTCACCTCTCAGAGCTTCAGCAGCATCGCAGAGCGCTTTCTTCCTCTTGCAGGGCTCGGGATCCCTCTGCTGGTCAAATACCGCAGACTGCCTTGCCGAGGATGTTTTTACAGAGCCCTCCCAAGAAAAATATTGCGATCAACAGCGAAGCTGCCATCTGAACAGCCCCCGAGAAGCAGTAAGGGCAAAGCAGTGGAGCGGGGGGTGCAAGGAATCAGCAAGCAGTCTTTGCAAAGGAGGAGAGGGAAGACCTTCAAGGTGCACATCTGTAGGTCCGTCCGTAAGGGGTGCAGACCTTCATCTGGCAGACATGCAAATGACCGTGTCCAAAAAAGACCAGCGTGAACTACACTTCTCTGCCAGCAATGCCTCAGGAATCTTCCTTGCAGGAAATAAATAAGAATTAAGTAATTGGTAAGGGCCTAATTCAGTTGTCCCGTCTCCAAGCTGGGCAAGCCTGTTCCAGCTTCCTCAGAGTCGGTGCCAAACTTGGGAGCCTCCTGTTCAAGTACCTTTTTCTCGTGCTGCCTTGCCAATGATGGGCCATTATTTTCCTCTATCTGACTTCTTGATCAAGAAACAAGTCCGAAAAGTGACCGAGTGATATTCCTCATTCCCAAAAGGCTCAGGATATTCCAGGGGACAGTAAATCACCTCTCGGGCAAAAGACACCAAAGAGAGCAAGCTAAGCAATGGTGCACTGCCGTTCCCTATTGCGTTCAAAGAGACCAGAATTACCACTTCTTCTGTGAAAGCCTGGAGCAGTTAAGAACAGGAGCGCTACCTCACTGAAGTGAAAAAACAGTATTTCCTTATCATCTCCTGCAAACAGCTATAAAAGAAAAGGGTTTAGCACTTGTACAGTGTCACCTCTGCCTCATCTCTCAGTTAGGATGGAAAGGACAGCGCGTACAGAGGAGATCCTCTCTATCAGAGGTTTTAGACCAAGATCTTTCCATCTTTATGGAGACTCAAAACCGTGAATTACTCACGTTTTCTGTCTTCCCTCTGACAGAGATGCTGATTGCAGATCTCTTCAGTGTTCAGTGCTGTTCTGAGAACCAGAGACCATGGTGGGGGGACAGGTTTCCTAAATAAAGCGAGCGACTTCTGGAACCCATCTGTCAACCACCGAACGCCAGAAACCTTGGAGGACCTCAGCCGCTTTGTGCCAGTGTGTGACTGGGAGCGCGAGGTCTCTCTGCCAGTCATGGTTGCTGAGGGAGGCTTCAATGTGGTCTTACCGATTGCTATGATAAAACAGCTTCTGGTTCAAGAAGAGTACACGGAGGTTGGAAGACGTGCTGCTGAACCTCTTGGAGACGCTAAGATAGGGTAAACGGTCAAACATCCCAAAGACGATAGGACTCCTGGAAGATGTTGGTGTGGCACTTTAGTTTCTCCCGTGTCCTCACCCAGAACAAATTCTCAGAAGTGGGACTGCCAACTCTTTGGAGACATCCAGTCATGCTAATGCTAAGCTGCCCATGCTCAGCATTTCGCTCCAGGCACATGACAGCAAACCAGTACAGTACACTGCAACAACACTAACTGGTACGGGGCAGGTCATATATAAGTGACAGATGCAGCACAGATCTCCGAAGAGTAGAGCAGCTAAAAGAGGAAGGCTGTATTTGCTTAAAAACATCTGGGATATATAAAGAGAAATCTACTTCTGGGGAGCACGAAGAGCACGGACTCTTCACCCTGGTGCCTCCAAGGCAGAGAAGTTATCCAGACTCACGCTGTGGCTGTAACGACTGAGCATCTCCTATTTTGAAATGGTAAGTCATCTTCTCAACGCTTGCTGGGATGCTTTATGAGACAGATATTAATCTGAAAGAATTACTGAATTAAGGGGGAGAGGGGGGAAGGACAACAAAAGGATGAGTCAAGAAGTGGAAATAAAAGAAAGAAAAAAGAAAAAAAACGGGAAGGAACACAAAAGTTTCTGTCTGAAAACAAAGCACTTCTTAAGCAAGCTTCCAGTGGAATTTCCTAGGGTCCTCAAGTCGCCCTGAAATGCAGAAGGTCCTGGTATGAGAAACAGGAGACGGATGGAAAATAAAAAGATGAAAAGACAGCTCTGCAAGAAAACAGGCAGGGCACACTGGGCTGCCCTTCGCCCCTTGGGAAGGCTTGGCGTGGAGGCTGGGACGGGCAGGAGCCAGCAGCGCCCAGGATGCCCTCCCAGTTGGTCACAGCTAACTGGTTTCCAGCTCCCTGGCCAGTTTTCACTTTTTGACCCAAAACTGCATGCTTATCTACAGGCGTTTATTTTGTCTATGCAAAGTTGTATCTGGCGCAGACACCTCTGAATTTAAAGCATGTTATTTAGCTAAGTCTTCCTCCTCCAGTAGTTCTTTTTGCAAGAACTGCTTGTGTGTTATTTCAGGTACTTGCAATTGCCCAGATATTTCACAAAGTCACTTTACAACACCAGGAAAAAACCTAACTTGATAAATATATGCCATTTTTCACAGTTATGAGTTTTCAGAAAGCCGAAAGAGCAGGAAGGAGCTGAATCTCTCCCTGTTTTGCACAGCGCCCAAAACCAAGAGAGGAATGACTTTCACATCCATGAAACACGACAAAGTCGAAGCCTTCCTCACACAGCATTTAACCGTGGATTTGCTGATTGTAAATCAGATTCAATGGCAACTTCATCTGTCATCCTGTGTTCCTGAAATCAAATTACTTGAAGCATCTCCTCCACATTGGCTCCCCCTATATTATACAGTAACAGGACCCGGGCTGAAAGCCGACTGCTCTGATTTTTCCTTTGCAAACAACCAGTTTGGGTGTTCCCATTTGTATTTTAATTTTTAGATATTTAAAAATTCTTCTTGCTCTCTTCAGCACAAACTATTTTTGATATTGAGCTCAGAAACACAAAGGAGGCAGCCTCATGCTTCATATAAAGAAAAAACAACACCTCTGCTCTTCTTGGAGCACTAAAATTTATCTTCTAACCAAAGGAAACTCTGACTTCATTTAACACTATAACTTGTCTTACATTATAGATGAAAAATAAACTTGGAAAAAAAATTAAATGACCTTGTACGCACCTTAAGGTGAAAACCACACAAACACAGAGATATTTCCAAGAGATTTCTCTCACAAAACTGCTGAGCACAAAGTCAGCCACGGTGAAAAGCTGGCTACAGGGAGAGGAATATTTTGTCAAAACGGGAAGGCCCACGCTGACTGCTTTGGGGCACAGCCCATTTATGTAAACGGTAACTCTGCTTTCTTACCAGTGTTTGTTCTCGAACAGATTAACCTTTCTCTGATCCAGTTTTTAAGATTCATTCTCTTTTGTTTGCCTGCAGGGGCAACAGACTTCCTCTAGTGCCAGATTTTGAATCTGGTTAGTCTTCAGCGTTAATTTATTGTAGCTATTTAACTGTCAGCATAAGGACTGTAGAGCCACATAAATAAAGCTAAAAACCCTTCCAATTCTATTAAACCTCTGAATAAGGAAAGATGTCAAATCTAAATTTAAGCTGAAAATTTTTATTTGTTACCATTCTATCTTAACCTTTAGCCAGCATCAAATTTATCACACATGCGTGTAACATGATAAATATGCATACACGGTCTTATGCATCAAATGCTATGCATAAGAAGTGCTCTGATAACCAAATGTTTTGTTATATGCAGACAGATACTTGACAGAACGAAGATCAAGTAATGTTTAGAGCAAATACTGAATTATTTTGTGCAAATGTAAACAACAACTCATTTTGTTTGTTCAGCTGGCCTGAAAATGAACACTTCAGGTACTTCAGAGGAGCACTTCTTTATTATTTAATATATGCTATTTTTAAAATATATCTTATCGAAGATGTAGCTTTTACTCCCACGCACTAATGTGCTTTTGATAAGGCAAAGATTTGTGGGTTTACTTTGGAAAATGTAATTTTGAAAATTGCCCGGGAATAAGAGCTCTGAACGGCAACTGGACTGCCCGTGTCTCACCTGCCCAACAGCAGGGGTGCTGGGTCTCTGCACAAAAAGAGAGCAAACCAGCAATAACCTCCGATGTTGCAATAGCAGCAGGGGCTCTTACCGAGGTTTAAACTTGAAGAGGAGCCATGTGAAGATAAGGAAGGTGGCGGAGTCTGAGAGTGGCCGGGTCCTTGACTGGGCAGAGGCATTCCAACAGGTCCAGGAGAGGAGGAAAACCCAAGGCCATTATAAAAACTGTGTCCTATAGGTGTCAAACTGCTGGATGTCCTCTTGTACAGGTCGCTGCTCCCCGTAAGGGAGTCCCGGCGAGAGCCACTGCCAGTGTTGGAGTTAGCAACTGAAAAGAGGAAGAGAATAAAATGGAGCGATGTGAACAAGCTGCCTGGGACAACCCAAGATACATTCAAAACAGACAGCAACGCAGCAGCACCTACGTACAACTGTACTGCGCTAGGCTGTTGTTCTCCTAAAAGTAATGCATGTGCCCAAATGAAATACAATGATTAAAATCATGTTATTAATGATCAAGCAAAAATCCTTGATTTAAATAATTAGCTTTAATCCTGACTTTGCACTTGTACTCTGGCAGTTTTCAACACCAGCAGAACTCATCAGTAAATACAGCCCAAAATATCTAAAAGCAGAAAGATCAAGAAGATACAGTGTATGTGAAGGAAGCGATAGAATGAGAAATGACAGTGAACATTTTGGCTTTGGGGCACATCTGCTTTTTGCTTTCGAATCTTCAGAAGAGGGGTTGTATACTTCAAAGCTCTTTTTCCCTAAGCATATCACTTAGTTTAACAGAAGATATTAGATCTCCTTACAAGCTGTGCCTCACTGTTATTCTTTGACCATCAGAGATAAAACAAATCCAACACAAGATTTTATCTGTTCGTGTTTACTTAAGAGGATGTATAGCTTAGTGCACGTTTACTTAGAATCTTGTTCTCACCTTTCATTATGTTAGAAAACAGCTGAGGAGTCATTTCTTTTTTACTCCTATTTGCATCAAGCATTACTGAGATGAGAATCAGAATTCAATTTAACTCACACAAAACCATCTTCTTGTTTCTTAAGAGTTTTCTTGCAAGTTAAATAAAACCTCCTTAAATGAGCTATGTACTTAAGGGGAGGAAAAAAATCAATTTTGCATTAAAATCTTATTTGATAAATAGTGGAACAGCTGCCTGTAATGAACTAAGCATTTTTCATAGCTGCACACCAAGCTCTAGAAGCAACAGCCTCACATTTTATTCATGGATTGAGAGAAAACAAGTTTGTGCACCTCAGCTTTGAGCAAACTAGTCATTGAATCCAATTGGTTGAATATACTGAAGAGAAAGCAGCAAACGCTGCATTTACCAGAATCCAAGATTATTCAAATTCTCAGGCTGGGTTCAAGAAAAATATTTAGCATAACTTACTGAAAAACCTGTGATTTGATCCAGCGATAGTATACCTATCAGTCTTTTCTGATGGATCAGGTTAAAAAGGCATGTTGTAACTTGCCCTTCAGACTGATGAAAGCCGGAAAGTCAGGATATAATTATTACCTCGAAGACTAAACAGTAATTAAAACAATTGCTTTACTTCAAACAAGAAAAAAAAAGGGGGGGGAAAGGTTGTGGGGGGGAGAGAGAGAGAAAGAGAAAGAAAGAAAGAAAAAAAAGAAAGAAAGAAAAAAAAGAAAGAAAGAAAAAAAAGAAAGAAAGAAAAAAAAGAAAGAAAGAAAAAAACAAACAAACAAACAAACAAACAAACAAACCAACCAACCAACCCACCCACAGATATCCTTCTGGTTTAGTTTTATTCTGAAAAATCTTTGTCTCCAACTGCCTAACAAAAAAATCAAAATAAATGACGTATGTAATTTTTTCTTGCAATTAAAGTGACTTGTTTTGCTTACGATATAAACAATTCTCAGAGTAAAGCACGGAAACCACTTCAGATGATAAAGCTGCTTAGCCATTATTCTGAGGTTAGGGTTAGCACGCTGGCGGTTACCACTCGGGAATGCCTTGATAGTTCAGTGTCTCCATCAAGCATATGCGAGTAAAGGTGAGGAAATTCGAAGTTGTTTAACACCTCAAAAAAGCCATAAACTTCCACCTATTTGGGGCAAATGCTCAACATGGCTAGTCAGTAAAGACCAACTGATGCGACACGGTAACTTGGTACAGTAGCCAGCTCCTTCTACCTGTTAGGTGGTTGGACCATATAGATGTTTATAGATGTTGGACCATCTATAAAACTGAAGCAGGCATTTAAATAAAAAAAATAATAATAATAAAAAAAAAAAGATCTACGGATCCATAAATTTAGAGTGGAAATGAAGTTCAGCTTGTGGTATAATCCTGTCGATTTTACATTCTCAAAATACTTTTTAGAAGAGGAGAATTCAAATCCCTATTTCAAGAACCTGATTTTTAGAGCATTTTTGTTCTCCATTATCCCTCAGTGCCATCAAACTCTCACAGCTGAATCTGCCCCAACAAGGGGCTGTCTGACAATGCACCGTGTCTAAAAACAAGTTTGCTTTTTGTTACTTTTAGTATACCATCCACTAGAAGAAGCTTCATCAGAAAGAACTGCAGGTTTTTAAAGCCAAAATAGTCCCTCAAGGAAAATTTCCGTCTCGCCTCAGATAGCTATTGCCACCTCTCCCTCTTCCCCCGCGCAGAAGCCACCAACTTGTACCTGCTGTTCCGAAACCTCCCAGCGCGGACCCCAGTGTGGCACCGAGAGAGCTGCTGCTTCCGAATCCCAGGGAAGTGTTGGCAGGCTGGGCAGAGCCCTGAGAAAAGAGCGAGCTGCTCTGGGAATTGCTGCTGAGCGAGTTGTTGCCGTAAAACGAGCTGGATGCCAGGTTGTTGGTGGGCTGCTGCTGGGGCTGGGGCTGAGGCTGCTGAGTTCCTAGAGGGCGAAATGGTCCGTTTGTGGTTCCTGCCAGGCCGCCGGCTGCACCGTTGGCCGAAGCTGCAGCCGCCGCAACCGCTGTAGGAAGAAGTAATTGGAAGCAGAGGTTGAAAAATCCATTTTCGTATCCACTTTGGATGTTGAAACCTAGCAGGTTCCTTTTATATACTATAGATTTTCTTTTTTGCTCTCAGGATGAAGAGCTCCCCTACTCATAAAACCAGCACGAAGTCTCTCTTGGCTTTCTACCTATGCTCTGCAAGGCTTGGGCAGACCCACCGGACACCAACAATGCCAAGTTATTACTACTGCTGTTTCTATTACTGGAGCGTGGCAGATCAAAGAGGAGAACAAAAAAAAAAAGCTCCCTTTCTCCTAAGATCCAAGATTTAAATCAATACAACCACAGACTTAACAATATCTAATTATGAAAGACAAGTTCTGAAATAATCAAAATCACCTGTTAATGCATGAAACCCACCCCGCAGCACTAAGAGCGTCAAGCCCAAGCACTTTTGCTTTTCAGCCAGTTCTAAAGTAAAGAAAGGCAAGAATTTTGCAAAATAACATAGTCTACTCTACACCACTTCTCAGGCTTTTCTGGAGGCTCAGCCCATGAGTACAGAGAAAGTTCTCAGCAACAATCCCTGCTCGGGATGTCAGTGAGGGCAAGTGTGTCGTCATCGCCAGCCAAATGCGGAGGACCAGCGGCATCTCCTGCGCCATGGATGGAGCAGGGTCTCCTGGCTGGAGGAGGACTCACCCGCTTGCGCTGCGGAGGAGCTGATGATGACGGGAGCGGGGGCAACCAGACGCACGGGGGCCCCCAGGCCGTTCCTCGCCCCGGCGTTCACGACAAGAGCACCTGTTTGGTCGTAGTAAGCAGCAGGAGCCAGAACTGGATAACCTGAAGAGGGAAATGCAGAGATGCACAGCTGAGGTTGTAAGGCACACAGTGCACATGCAGATCCATAGTCTCAAAATGAGTATGATTTTTAAAGGAAAACCAGAAACGAAAAAGGAAAAAGAGCAGGAGAAAAAGAGACAAGAGTTCTGCTTCTCACGAAGCAAAAAACCCTTCTGTTCTGTTCATGACCTTCATACCTACATTTTTACACTGATAAAGCTTTCAGTAAGAGAAGTGATGCTTTTCCTCTGAACCAATTATACCAGCATTGTCCTTAGTGTGAATACAGTTCTACAGATATAAAAGATCTTAAAACACTTTAGTACTATTTCTTTTCTGCTAGAGGTATAGGGTGCACTGGTGCCTTTCACAAGTACATGAAACACTGCACTAACTCTGCCACTGTATGTTGAAGTGGTCCAGTGTGCACACACAAGCAAACAAGATAGAGAACTTAAAGGTAAATTTTTTTTAAAGGTATGCATTTCTATTAAAATATTCTCAATTCTTTTTTTACGCTGGTGATGCACAGAGCATCAGGATTTCAGTAACGTACAGCTATTGTTTAGGCACCGAATGATGTAACTTGACAGTTAAAAACAACTGACAGCAAAAAGAAAAGCTATTTTCCGCAGTGGGGTCAGGCAGAGGAGGCTGTTCTCCAAGAATACTCGTGATGAAAACATAACCCCCAAAACCTCAATAACGCGGAATTACGGAAAACTACAAATTATTAAATAACATGCACATTACCATTCCCTTTGTAGCTAATACAGCAACATTCTTTTTATGCCATAACAAAACCTGTAACAGCCACATGACACTGCCAGTGAGGAGGCCTGAGGCTGAAATAAGAGTGTCTGATTACATGTGACCAACAGGACATACTTGCCCATTACTCAAAAAATAAAATACTCGTCTTTGCACTCTGCAATTACAATAATATTCTGTATATTGTGCGTCAAAAGCATTGGTACCACCCAGCCTCGTGGACTACAGCTAGGATGGATGCAGCAGCTCCTCTCTTGATGAATTCTAAATTATACTATACCTTGTGGGGGGCTTTTTGTTGTTTTTTTGTTTTTTAAACCACCTGCTTGGAAGACACCAGGAAGGGGAAATCCTTACTCTGTTAAAGTCCAGCCCTTGTAGGGATGGAGAGATAGTTAATCAATGGGACTAAGGCATCTCAGAGGTCTTAAAATAAAGATCACGTAAGCTATCATGATCCACAGAGATACCTGAAAGCACGTTTCAATGGCAGCCATCAATTCTTTTGACTAAGAGAAAGACTAACCCCCTCCAGAACAGTAATACGGGTGATAATTCAGGGATCCAAACCCTGTTTAACTTAAATGCTACCTAGACAGGTACGTTCATATCTAACGGCCTGTTCAAAATTCCTCATGCATACACAGATTAAAAATGAGAAACTGTCATAAAAACTGAACGTTGCTGAATGCCAGGCAAATGCGACACCATGCAGACTCGTCACAAGATTTCCTTGACGCTCACTGGGCTCTGGAGAAGTCGCCGCTCGCTCAGGGTCCCTACCTGGCATCCCCGCTGCCAGCCCTTGCCCAAAGGCAAGGGCAGAATTGACGGCGGCAGCAGCCACCAGAGGATCAGTCTGCTGTCCCTGCTGGTTCTGATTTGGGGTCAACGGACGCTGACTGGCTCCTCCGCGTAGCACCTGCAGAAGACAGGAACATCGATGTGAGACCTAGGTGCCAGCTGCAGCAACCAGACGCTTCCAGGAACCTCAGCAGCAGGCTGGTTGAGCAGTTTTTGGTACGCAACGGCAGCTACGTCACAACTAGTAAGCGACGATCCCTCCCCTTTACTCGAACAGCCTTCTCAGCCAAAAGCCTTAACACTGCTACTGTGGATGAAAGCAGAAGACCCAATATAACTAACACCTCCCCACTCAAGTTTACCGAACATACTCTGGAAGAGCTTCATCTTCTGGCCTTCTTCATTTCTCAACATGCTTTCAATAATCGTCCTTTGTTAGGAGGGTTTGCAAGTCATCTGTCCCATTACAGGTAACGTTTGGTGTCTCTGCCGCAAAAGCATCATGTAAAGCCCACTTGAGCAGAAATATAAGAACGCCTGATTTGGGCTCCGTGGGCTGATGACCGAAGGTAGCATGGGTTTTTCCAACCTGCCAGCCCACGTGCGAAGCAGTGACCCAGTGACATGACACTTACTCACTGGAAATAATGACAAAAGGTCACACACATGGTCTTTTATATGGAGCTCTTGCGGTTTGAGCCCATGCGCTCGCAAGAGGGAAGAAGGCAAACTGACCTTTCCTGTAATTGCCTGCGACGGGCTTCGTCTGCAAAAGCCTTTTCCTCTGAGTGGTGATGCAAGAGTCTGCACTCACTCGCGAGGTCAACTTATTACAAAAAATAACGCTGTCTTTTGGTACTCAGCGTGTATTATCGTAACAAGTCAGTAGAATTGTATGCGTCACCCAATAAAGCTATTTAAAGGGAAAAAAAATGACTCCATGCACAGACAGACTGGGTGAGGACACTGAAGTTAGCTAACTCTGGGATATATATTTAAATTTGCTATGTCTGTCAAAGCTGGAACATGAACTCTTATTTCCAGCCTAGGTGGTGTCACAAGCTGCAGCGGCTGGCAAGCGTGCACAGCGCGAGCGCACCGTGGAGAACATACGTGATGGACGACAGGCTGCAGGAAGGGAAATGGAGGCATTTTTATGAATGTACCACCCCTCTTAAGATGTCTTAAGCATCACAAATCAACTGTCCAGAATCATCACTCTACATGTCCCAAATATTTGCCTCAGCACTTCTTAGAAAAATTTAATCCAAAAAATGTATACTTTATCATCTTACACAAGAAAGCTTTGCATTAGAAACAACGCACACGCGCACCCCTCTCATGCCTGCTTTATGGCTATAAAAGTAATGAAAAATATTACAAAGGCTACAGATGATTGATTTTTTTATTTTAATAGCCTTTGCAGAAGCTCTTTCAGCACATACCTTATTTACAGGGGAGTTTGAATCCCAGTTTGAATGCCAAAGCCCAAAGCAAATGTGTCTCACACGCTTTACTCCGTTTTACCTGGGTGCACGTGCAGAAGGTCTGTTCAATATGCTCCTGCCAGTGACCTGCCAGGTGGGGAGGTTTGACCATTAACTTTGCCAAGGAGCAAAGCGTTCTCCTTCTGATCACTGGTCCAGAACCACGGGTGTCAAACATCATTGCTTTCGTTATCTGAAAAGGCCTTACAATAGTGCAAAACATTGGTTTTTGGGGTTTTTTTGTTGTTGTTTTAGCAGTTGTCCAGGCAGCCGGTAATAAATTCACATACCAATTACTACCTGCCATAAGGCCTGATGTCTCAAAAGCACAAAGACCAGAGAGGAACGCTTTGCGTTACAGTGAAGAAGGAGCCTCCTCGCTGCTCAGTAGTGTCATTAAGGCATTTTTTCTTTTTTTTCCAAGGACCGGTCCTCTACTAAACCACCTAGCTGGGGCTGTGCAGCAGAGCCACTAACAGAAACCCGTGTCCAGCTCTCGGCTTCTGCCGTAGGGGCCTTCCTGAGCTCTGCAAGGAGAAAGGCGGTGTAGATCCAACCATGGCTGTAATGGGAACGAGAAGCAAAACAAGGCTGCCTAGGTACCTCTAACCCTTTTAGCGTTTAACTTCATTATACATTCAGTACCAATAATTCACTCTCACTATCAATGCAGTCTGAAAGTTTGGATTTTTTTTAATGCTGATTTAAATAGCAAGCTAGCAATTCATGCTGCCATACAACCTTATCAAATGTTTAAGGCAGCTTTTCATTATGGCAAAGGAAAACACTTACTGTTCCGTGTTAATTCTCGTCTCTCAATTCCACTTTCTCCTGCAGTAAGTTACTGAATTCACATTTGTGTCATCTGCATTGAAGAGGCGCAACTATGACTAAATACCAGACTTTTAAAATGCTTATTTTAACTAAAGTCAGTCGTTTAACTAGGTTAAACGCTTTCGGCATTTTCCAAGTATAGACACACTGAACAAGAAATCGCACTGTGATTCATCAGAAGATACACAACTTCCCACAAAAGAGTAAAAGAACAAGCTACGTAATCCAACATTTTGTCACTGCCAACGGACTAAGAGGGTGCAAACCCCACCAAGCACATGATTTACAGGAGTATGTAAGGAGAAATTTCCCCTCAATCACCTCCCAGCGATCCCTTCATTGCTTTGTTTTGGGTTTTTTTGATCAAAAAAAAAAGCAGATACCATGTAAACAAACACTTGTCTGGATATTCATCTCTAACACACTTAAAGGGGCAAACAGTAGCTCATATGAAAAGCTTCATAAATTTTCTTTTAGGTGTCAAATTCTCCTCTTTCTCATGTAGATTAAAGCAAAGCAGCTGCACAGTTGACCTTACAAAACCAGCAAATTTATTTTGTCTTCTTTTTGCACTCATCTTTTGTCCCAAAGTCCTCACACGGATGCCAAACTAACTCTTTTTGCTGTTGTTTTGACTCCCCTTCGCGTGCACGTGTAGGAAGATTAGTGTTAAAGAGGGTCCTATATTGAACAGCATCTTAAAGACGAGAACATACCATTGACTGACATTTAGGATTTGACATGCATTTTTGTATTCTCCACAGCCTTCAAAATACAGTGATGGCTATGAAAGCAGGTTGTAAGATGGTAATATCCACTACTGCACCAATAGGAAGTTTTTGCCAATATGACAACTTCATAGCTCATCATTTTTATAAACTGGTTAGGCCATTCGTTTTATATGAAGGATGATCACACGCTTGTCTATAAAATTCACCTGCCGCATTATTTATTGTGCTTTTTTTGCTGGTTTTTTTTTTGATGCAAATTGTTTCTAACTCTACTTTTCACGCAGTTTCTCCTCTTTAACACACCTGTCCTGCACTATTTCTATCCTTATTTTCAGCAGGAAACAGGCAAATCTGTCCCAAAACTGCCTTTGATTTATCAGCAACAGCTTTCCACAGATTTTTGTGCCTATCAAAAAAGATCTTCCTATTCAACTGTTCCGGTAGCAGCATCCAAACTGGGTTATCCGAGTCAGGAGCAGCAAGAACGCATGAGCTTCCTCCTATCCACTGCATCCTTGCTGCCAAATTCAGATCAATACCGTACCAAACAGCTCACCGCCACAAGCGTACCATGCAACATGCTCCAACTACACGACGGCACGTGAATGATGGAGCGCACAGAAAACAGTTCCTCTCCCTTTTCTGCAAAAGGCCACAGGACCTTTTTGTTGCTTGCAAGCGAGCGTCAGAAGTGGCCGTTCGAAAGCGCGATTCTTCAAAGCTATCTCCTCTGTAAATGGCTTTACCTGCAAAGCATTTTGCCACTTACCTGCTGCTGCCCCTGCTGGGTTTGCTGAGTGGTCTGCTGATTTGCCGAGTTAGTCGCAGCGGCGGCGGCTGCAGCTTGCTGTTGGAAAAGACTGGCCGGATAAACTCCCCAAGGAGTAACTCCATAGTACTGGTGAGGGACAACCGCTGGGCCTAAAATGCCAAAGGGGATTCAGTAAACTTCGGCAGTGACAACCGTTACGCAGCAACGCAGCAAACTGTCACCAAAAATACTTGCACGTCATATTTAACAAATCCTATTTTAAGGTGATCTGCTTTAAATCCTTTACAAATCGCAAATGGATTGTGCCATTTGTGTTAGCCCTGAAGTTTCCTCTTTTCCTTGTTATTACCTTATCAGATGAGGTTAAATCCTGCTACTATTGATCATGCTGAAATTTCATGTTTCTATTTTTGAGCCCTTATTTTATAATAAAGGAAGATTTTTTTTTTTTTTTTTTAAATCTCTAACAAAAAGTTTGGAGAAAGAAACTTATTTAAGCACAGAGAGATAAGAGTCCTTTCAAACTAATGACGAGACACTCACGGCTCAGTAACATCTACCATTTAGCTCTCCAGGCAGCAAAGAAAACTCTTGACAAATGGACAGCATCAGTTCTCGAATGTGTAAAATGTATTTTGCTAGCCACTCGGTCCTGCTTCGCATTTGCGAGCCACCATAAAAGAGCCCATGCAATCATATATCTTCTCATATTCCCTCCTCCTCAAACTGCTGGTTATATTTAAGGGGGGAAAAAAATGCAACAGGAAAAGTATAACTTTTGCAGATTCACTGTGCGTTATATCAAGTCTCAGGACACTTGCACCCTCATTTGGTGATAGCCGAAAGCAGCTTATATCCTTAAATAATTCTAGCCAGGGAAGACTGGCATAAATGGAAGAAGAAATGAGTACTCTGCACTGAACGATGCAGTTCTTCCCGACAAATAATACATATGCAAAACCAGTAATATTTTTAATATGTTTGTTATGTATCTTACTCTTCTGCTGACCTTTCCAAAGAAGTACTGCTTCCTTAGTTTTTCAAATACATCCCCTGTCCCAAGGGCTGTACAGCTTCCTTCCCCAAGAGTAACTTAGAACTTGCTAGTCTGTTTAAGGTAGAGCCCCACACTCGTATTTGAGACCGTAGAACAAACAAGCATTTAGTAAATTTGAACCATGCATACTTTTATAGAGTAAAAATAGCTTCTATTTTAAGAGAAACAGTATTTGAGTTCTGACCGAATCAGCTAAGCATTTCTATTAATTGTGTCCTTCGATTCAGCAAGACACTGCAAGGAGAACAAGCTTAAGACACATGACGAATATGAACATTGGCCTCAAGAGACTTGAACTATTCCAAGAAAAACGGGGGATGGCAGTAAAAAGGGAGACACAAAAAGACACTGCTGACTGTAGCTTGGGTACAGCAAAGGCGGAAAAAATCCAGTAAGTACTTTCTAAAATAACATATACTTGTCTCAGATAGAACTGCTACATAACACAAAAGCAATGCAAAAGCAACGCGTTGCACAACAGTCTGGATCTCTCCTGTATGAATTACTGCTCCTACAATCAATACTGCAAGCTGGTGAAATTCAACGATATTTTGAAATATTCTTTTCATATTTCATTTCAAATTTTACATTCATATTTAATTTCAAATGTGACACGGTTATTCTCACTCTGTGGGTTTTTTTAATCATTGCAATTTCCCTCATTTGGGGATTTTACGAATGGACAAATTTGTATCTTGCACCGAAGCTCGGCTAAGAAAACCATCCCTGCCAGATTTACTGCACACAGTCTATGAGAAAAAAAGTTGTCTTTCTCATTCAGATACGTCTTTGAGTAGCATCCACTTGTTTTATACCTTACTACCTGGGAATTTATGAGCAGTGGTAACTACAGTTAAAAAAAACCCACCTATCCCAATCTGCAGAGGATGAATCAGTCCCACAATACTGCCCTTTTTGACTTAAATACTTAGGGACATGCAGCTAATCAAGTGGATTATTATCTGTTTATAATCAGTCCACGGAGATCAGACACCAACTGCTAGGAGGCTGCTGCACTCAACAGAAAAGTTTGCTCCATTTTAGGCAAATAACCAGTCTGCATTTGCCCTGAAGCTACTGGGGAAATTGTCACAGTATCCTTTATCTGGGCAAACTCTGGGTATCCCTCCACGTTAATTTTAATCACGGTTCTGATTATCAAACAAGCATATCTAGATGGCTTTCTCCTAGCTAGAGATTGCTCGTCAGATCTGCAAAAGCCTGAAGTGTTTAAAAAAAAAGACGAGATTAAAGTCTTTGAAGTTTGCAGGCAGCTGCGCTTAAAAGAGCTGCCCATCCTTCTTTCCGCAAGCCTGGCTCAGCTCACCGGAGTACGCGGGAGGCTCTCATTACCGAACAGCGTTCTCAGGGAGGGCAAGCGGGTTGTCATTGCCAGGCCTACGCAAACAGGCAGAATGTTTCTTTATTTCAGGAGATACTACCCTGGCTTTTACGCTTATTAAAGATACACACGCACACACGAGAAATCTAAGCCGTTCTAGCACCTTTGAAATCAAGTATTGCCACTACTCTGTCATACACTGGCCACGGACACCCACAACAGTCCTTTCAGGAACCATCGGCAAACCCATCTGCAAGCGTGTTCAGAGCAAAATCTTCCCTTTTAATCTCGGCCTTCACACTCAACCCTCTTTAACCACAAGCTGTACCTGTTCTCTGCAGGAACGGCACCAAACGTGTCCGGCTTCTTGCTGAGGACTAGGACTCTATCACCGGCAGGGTAAATAGTGTCCCAAGATGGGAGACCCATGTCAGAAAAATGCAAGGTTGCAAACAGTTTTAACTAAATACTCTCGATTTGTGAGCGGATCGTTTCAGAATTAACTGTACTGCAACCAGACATCCGTGAACCGGGGTCTTCCGTGGGAGGGGGTGGGAAACAGCTGAACTTGATGGCTCTGGAGCAGCCCCACGGGAACCCTGCCCACGTGCTTCTGGGGCCAGAGGAGTAAGAGAAGCACGTTTGCATGATGCTGTGCCCAAATCAGCCGGGGTGAGACTCAGCTGCAAGCGCTCCCCGATACCCCAGCCCGAGGCAGGATGTGCGTGCAACCATGCCCGCTCCCAGCTCTGAGCGGGGCACAGATCAGCACCACGCGGATGAGGCTCCAAAGCAACCCAAGCTTTGAGAAGCAACGCAGATATACCCAAACAGATTCTACCTTTAATTTAGAAGCACTGCGTTTCTCCTTTGCCCAGATTATTCCAGCATCCACTTTCCTACAAAGGACAGAAACACCTCTACCGACAGCATACCATCTCAGAGGGAATCACCATTGCCCAACTTGTCTTAGAAAAGGCAAGATATCTTTTTTTTAGTGACGTCTTTCTAAAATAAGAAGGTAATTGCACAGCACGATCTTCCCCACGGTCTAAACACACACGCGTATTTTTCCTAAGTCTATGAAGCCCTTCCCTCCCTATTCAAATTTGCTATTCTTTAAAATACTAATACTCTTTTCTTTCCAAAAGTATCATCGTGAGGCTGATGGTCTTATAATCACGAAAAAGCGGCCCAATCTTAATTGGCAGAATTATCTTAGCCATACATTATGCATATTCCCATGCTTTCTAAGAGGGACGGCGAACAATAAACCAGCAAGAACTCTAACTTCATCTCTTCCAGCTCATTAACTTCTCCTGCAAGTCCTCCCGATTTAGCACTCCCATACAAAGCAGGGAGGCCCTCTGTCGATGGAGTTCACGCATAACTCTAAATGCTGAAGCAGTTGCACACCTCTCCAGTGTATCACTCATTCTTATTACCTAGAAAAAGACTTTCCAAATTGTTTGAGTCTAGACAGAAAAGATTCCTTTGCTAAAACAAACACCAACTAGAAGCGAAGGCTGTTATATTGCCATTTTTAGCTTTTACAGTCCAAAACTCGACAAGATTGATGAAGCAGCTCACATTGCTCAGAGCTGGAACACTGTAACTACACTGCAGTGGATTACACACCATTTCTTTTTGTTTTTAAGAGTCATAAGGATTAAAAGTTACTCAAGCACGGATTCTGATGCATAGTTTTGAGATGCTTTAGGTATTCTAGGGTGTGTATTAGCTAGTTCAAACTTATATGGCGAGATTCAGGCAATTGCAGCTTCAACATCGCTAAGGAAAAGGAAAGAATGGTCCAGAAGATGTTTATACATGTGGTCTTTCTACGAAATCAAGACACTGACCTCCCGCTCCACTAAACTTCAGCATAATACTTACAGAATGAGCACCAGCTTTAAAAGCATCAAAATGATCATTCCCTGCTTCACGTTCATCATCACATGATTGTTTATTGACTCACGGACTATTGGAAACATCCTTGTAGTCGAGCTCTTGGCTTTCTTCCATTTAATCACTGCCTCATTTGTTTGCCAACAGCATGCTGTTACCTACGCTTACCTTCCGTTTTTATTAGGCAATCAGCATACCAACTCGTGACAGCCAGCAAATTCGCAACAGCCAAAAAATCCCAAAGCCCACATCTTAAAATTATCTCGATTCTTAATATACTTTTATAGGATCCATTAGAAATATGCCATACAACCTGGTAACAGTTGCTGCAATCCCATTTCAGAGCTTGACCTTAGACCGGCCTCAAAGCTTAAAAGCTAAGCAGCGGTTATGTAACAGCTGTTAAACATGACAAAAAGTCACGTACCAAACCTACAACGCTGTTTGAGTGGTTGTGCTGAATATAGCACTCTGCCCAAGTGTTATGGTTTAGATTCGGTACCAGCTATGCCACAGCTGAAAAGGTTTGCATTAAGTATACAAGCTACACATATAAATGGAACGTGGCAGCACAGCAGAGCCTCCGCTAAAACCCAYCGCTACTCTGAACTAAACAGATGCTATTTAAAATTGAGATGACACCTCCAGGTGGCTCAAGTAAAGTGAAGCGCGGATATAAATTTCCCCGAGTACATTTTTCTTTTGTTTTCACTGCTTAGGCCAGAACTTTATGACATATGCAGCAAAAGTTCAGCACGCAATGTGTTCTTCACACTGTCTGATAAGCTGTTTTACTGAGCTGTCATCTCGAGATACAACAATTTTGGCTACGACAGTCAGAAAGATTCAAAAATTGATACAAGAACGTTTGGGAGAAGGATCATACATGAAGACAAGAACCACCATCTTGGCTCTGCCATCTGGAAAACTACATATTCATAGTATAAGCTTCACAGCAGATAGTGGATGTTTTTACCCAGAGAGCCTAAAAAGCATAAATTCTTAAGAGACATCTAGCGAATGGGAAAGGTATCATTTGCAGGACACATTGCAGTAAATCAAGCGAAATAGCAACAAGACATAACTTTCCTGGCAGGAAACACATCCTACACCATTCTAACAAGTGTATTTTCAAAGGTACTTTTGCTACTGTCAGTTACAAGAGAAAACAAACAAACAAACATGTAACAACATTTGTCTTTACAAGTTTTTCATTTCATTTTAGCTCTTGTCCTCAAGAGAAAGAGGACCCATAACAAGTGTTATATAATAATCATCATATTTAATCTAGAGAAAACAGGGTTTTCGAGACAAATTCTGCTTCAGCACTACACTGATATATACTATCTCTTCATAAAACTTACAAGGTACTAATATTTAATAAACACAATCGGCACAGACCAAATCACAGAATGGTTGATGTTGGAAAGGACCTCTGGAGATCACCTAGTCCAGAAAGCAGTTTAGGTACAGAAATGGCACTGAACACACAGACAACTGAGAGTGTCTCACCTAAGGTTGCAGCTGCTGCGAGTCCGGCTGCATACGGATCTGTTCCTGGTGGAGCGGCACTGATGATATATGGATTGGGTACAAAGGCAGCAGGAGCTAAACCTGCTGAAAACATACCTGTCAGTAAAAACAAACTTGACTAGAACTGCAGCCCTACCAAAATATCTGCAATAATCTGGCTGGAAAACTTACTGACTAAACAGATTGGAACACAAATGCTTGTGCTGCTTTAGTATTTTCAAGGTTTTTACAGGTTGTCTTCTATAGGTAGTGAGCAGTTGTTACGTTTCCCAGAGTCTTATTACAACAATATATGGAGGATATGATTTAGATAAATGAAATCCAATTCCACAGATGCAGTAGCCCATATGGAAGGCTGAAGTTGCAAAACAGACTATACCCAAAACCCATACCTGCTCAGGTATCTCTGCGGTGCAGATACCCCCTTACTCTTTAAGGGGCTATTAACACCAGCTAGGTATTAATCTTAGCTAATTGCTTATTATCCTTCTGCATTTTTTTTTCTATAGCAAGTTAATCAAGAACCAATTTACCCTACACTCTGAGTTGCCGTACTCCAATTAATTAGTCTGAAAGCAGCTCAGGTATGTCTGGATAACATTGCAGTCACTTAGAGTGACTACTATCACCGCCGTGTAGGCATTATCTTCCTCTGCAAAGAAGCATTTTAATCAGAGAAATTACTGGGGTCAAGGGGGAGGGAGAGGGGAAGGAAAGAGGAAGAGAGAAGAGGTTAAGTTAAAAAGCTTTCAAATATTAATTCAGGTCCATCCCCAAACTCCAATAAACATGTAAGCGCACTGCACAGAGCTGAAAAAGTTCCAATAAGTTTATATTAGATTTCTAGATAGGAAGTACTAACATTTAATTTACTGATTTTTCTAAAGACTTTTAACTGTGAGATAATATAGTATTTTTACTCTCATCATCCACACGTAGCCTTTCTACAGTCCTCCTGTTTTTCTATGGATGAGATTAAGGGCATTCTTCCCAGTTAATCCACACTGTTTTAATAATATGAATCATGTGTCAGCATAAATTATATCTTTAAGTTAAAGTCAGACCCAAGGAAGCCTAAAATTGTATATTGTTATGATTTAAAAATGAATTTTATAGCTGAACCACAGGAAATACACTCAGGCATACACTGAACTGCACATTTTCCCCTCACTTCACTGTGCTACTTACCCTAATTCATGTCTGACTCAGAGCAAGCAAGCACTTCAAAACGTTCTCATTACTGAACAGCATTCTCAGCGAGGGCAAGAGTGTCATCCCTGCCAGACACGAATGCTCTACAGCTTTTAAAGCATGCAACGAGATATCTCCAGAATTTTTCAAGTAAATCTTCAAACAGTATACTTCCACTTGTGTGCCAATTACTCACCGGTTGCAAAAACACAGCAAGGATTCTCTAAAGTCTAGCAATCCTTTTTCCCCTGCCATTTCCCAAGATATTCTGAGGACTAAAAGGAGAAGTCTAATCAAATGTAATTCATTAAGTGCAAGACTTACCTATGTGAGGCTGGTGGGCAGCTGCCAATGCATACTGCTGCTGCTGCGCTGCTGTTAGCTGCTGAACAGCAAGTGCGTTCGGTCTTTGGAACAGCTAAAGGGACAAAAGAACAAATATGGTTCTTTACTCGTGCATCAGAAAAGCATTCTCTTGCTTCCTTTTAAAGCAATTCCTTTACACTAGATGTATTTTTGCAACTAGAGACACTCCTCTTTAAAGGGAAAAATCTCAGGACATCAAAGAAAACCCCTTTGGAATCAACTGCTCACGTTAATCCACCTGAAAAAATTATCTTTAATGTATAGCTAAACCATAGGCAGGGTTTTCCTCCCAAACCCCAAACCACTCTTCTGCTATTACGCAATGCCCCCAAACCCTTTTTTCCAACTCCTCCTCAAATGCATCCCCTAACTGCAGCCTGTGGATCACTAGCTGCTCACGCAACCACTTCCAGGTCAAAACGCGGGCAGATCCCCAGGCGACCCATGCTATTTTCACAGATGCTCCGAAATGGCAAGTGAGACAGCAGGCAGACTGTAAAACTAGGAACAGGAGAGACGATACTGTTGAGACAGCTTCAGAAGTACTCCAGACTCAGGAGTTTATGACGCCCAGGACAACGCTTTCTCTACCTGGTTGCCTTTCGTCTCCAATGTCATCTATGCAAATCCGGGAAAGGAGTGTAAATTCTTCTTTGACCACAGACCCTGGGACTTTTTGGTTAACTCATCCAAAGCATAGATAAGTTTGCCCAGCTTAGAGCTCACGATAATCTCTGGGAGCAACGTGCAGTATTATTGAGAACAGCCATTCTCAACAAGGAAAATCAAAACTACATTAGTCTTTAAAGAAAGAGTATTTTTACTTAGATTTTTTCCCATTCATCCAGATCCCTACTAAGCTTATTTCCTACCTTTCTGGGCTAGACTAGGTGTAAGCAAATGCAACTCACTCCCCAAAGTCAAAACTTTAGCTGATTTTCACTCAGCACCAGTTAAAACATTTAAGAATATACACGCTGAATAGCAACTTCAAAAATCTCCCCAAGCAACCCCTCTTACTTTTAAAAGCCATTATTTTCAAAGTGTGAACCACTGCATGAACTGCTGTAATAAATGTTTTCTCTCCTAATTCACTTGAAAAGTATGGGCTGGAATGCTCTACAATTTTCACATCCATTAGCACTGTCCAAGACCTGAAAAAGGACAAGACAGCCGAGCTACTTCAGGTGTCAGAAGAAGCAATATTAATTTTGCCCAAATTTGGGGCAGAAACCTACCACCATCACCGAACCATTTCGAAAATGTGTCTTCTTAGAGCTAAAAATTGGACTTGGTTCTCCTAAAAGCAGGATGAGCAACTGTGCTGTTTAGATAGCAAACACGAAAAAAAGATAGGAGACAGCCTACATCATCTATTTTCTTCTCTTTTTAGAGGTTCGAGAGGAGAAACATGTAGGAGTTCAGCATCAGATTTGAGATCCAGAAACTCAACAGTTAGAAGATGGACTGCTGATCTTGCAAAGTGCTAAAAATACAGTCATAACTATGTGTTTTCCCCAGATAATTAACCCCTTAAGATGCTGGGGGCCCTCCGCATATCCAACAAGTACCAATGACAGCAACAAAACAAAAACAACCCCCTGCTCCATTGCTGGGTGGAGATACCTCTAGAAGAGTCAGCCTTGTTCTTGCTGTCTACTTTTCTATTGAATTCAGTGATCAACTATTTTAGCTTTTTTCAGCTGCAAACACTGCACCAAAACCTTTAGTTTCCATATTCTTTTGCACTGCAGGATCTGTTTTTCCAGTCTGCTAAATTGCGTTCTGCTAAGGTAAGCAGCAGAGGAAACTGCCAGATTTGTTGTCTACCTTAAGGGCAGAAAACGCGCTAATCTTCCCTGCAAATACCTTTTCTTCTGCTCAGTTCACAGGCATGACGACGTCCATGCTTCCCAGCTACATCTCAGTGATCCTTTTTTAAAATAGAGGTACTAGCAAAAGAGTACGCTACTCAAAGCGGGTGCATTTCACCTGCCGCTGTTGTGGTTTTTGCTGTCTGCCTGCCCTCTCTCCCTCTCACGAGCACAGCCGACGGCTGCCAAATTTGACGTCCAGGTACCAAACACAAGCTTTGCACATCTTTCTTTTGCTGAAATCGAGCCGCAGTACCCAAGAAGCTCTGCAAATGGCTTGTGTCAACAGCCGCTGGAGTTCACCTAGAGACTCAAGTCGGGAGATTGAAAGGATGCTCCTTTCTTAAAATTACAGCTGGTGTAACAAGCTGTAACAGAATAGGCTCAAGGTGACCCATCTGGCTTGTAAACAAGTTTGAAAATGCAGTTCCAGAAGGTATGAAGTGCAGCAAGCATGGATAACGGTGTGATCAGCATGTAAACCCAGCGGGAATCTCCAGAGGTGACATTTCTGTGACTGCTTTTCAGAAGTGACTTCCCAAAGATTCTCCAAATCTGCTTTGGCCAGGACAGTTTTGATGGAAAAATAGGCACAATCATCTTGAAACCTGATGTTATCTGCGTCACAGAATCTAACAATCATTAGCTTGATGTTAAAGGCTCGCATCTGATGATCTTGGAGACGCAGGAGGGAAGAAAGAAGAGCAAGGAGCACAGTGGTTGGCCAGAGCCCTTTCATCTGCTAAAGAAAAAATATCAGCAAGAGTATCTACGTCGGCAACCTAAAATCCTCCCCCTGTGAATGCAAAGAAACCTAAAGACCTAGCTCCAACTTCATTCTGATTACTTCCACCGTCCATATTCTTGAATCTCTCCAAAACTGCATGCAAGGAAAAAGCATGCAGCCATTTACACCGAGGAAGGGCCGGATTCCTTCCGTCTGCAGGAGACCTCTCAAATCTTTAACCAGGAGCTTCCCTTCCAAAGAAAGGTGCGAATGGCTAAAAACTTTTTGCAACGGTGGATTTTTTGGAGCATACAAAAGGAGGTGGAGCCAGCTAACCCCGAGCAGAATTTCAGGCTTTACTTAGCCAGATAAGCACATACGCCAGGCAGGCTCTGGGAATCATCAACCCTACATATTTAAGGAGCGTTATTAAGGCCTCAATGCACTGTCTCCATCTGCTGACAGCAGCGACCTATATTCCAAGAAATACAGACGAGCAAGAAGTACAAACCCCATTAAAAGCTTTTTGTCAACTTATTTGGAAGCCTATTGTGCATTAAATAAAGGTTAAACTTCATACCAATGTTAAATTGTGCTCTTGTAAGTGGAAGAATGAAAAGAAAGCTCTTCAGAAGGTTCATTAACTGGAATTTACAAAGTGAGGCTGAAGTTAAATCACATTTATATAGGATCACACCCATTAATGGTGAAAAACATACAAGCGAGTGACATGGTTTAGGAGAAATTCAGTAGTACTGTTCTGCATTTCAAAAATGAGTTTCTCTCTCTCTCGGCACAGGTATACGTACAAAATATCATTTACAACCTATAGTGGAGCCGTAGGTGGAATTCCAAGAAACCAGAACATCTACTACATAGTTATGGAAACACTGTAAGATTAGATTTCTGTAATCCAGTTTCTTCTGCAATATAAACATCTGACATCTCTAATCAGATTATGGGTGGCTAAGACCTTCCCTTCTTAATATTGCTTTTAGCTGTACTTGCCTGTAATCCCTTCAAAGTATATGACGCTTTCCAGTGGTCCGAGAAAGACACTTTTACCAAAAAAAAAAGCCCCCTTGGTTTTGTTCAAGATATATTTCCTCCTCAAAGCAATTGATTGGGAAAACTCTACTTCCAAAAGTCAGATTTCTTTCATAAAAGCTGTACCTGGCAGGCAGCGAACACCAAGAAACACTGGCTGCTGGATATAACGTATTAAGGAAACGGGTTCTGTTCTTTGAGCCAAGGTACACTGCATTTATACAAACATACATTGCAAAATTACATTTGGCAGTAGAGAGAGTGAATCCCTAGTCTCAAATACAGCGTTTATGTTTACAAAAACCTGTCATTTGGGTTTACTGTCGGTGTAAGTAGCTGTTGCAACAGAGCTGAAATTTTAAAATAAATGAAATAAAATGAATTAAATAAAATAAACCCCTATTCAACAGATTCCGCTCTGCTTATTCTCAGCATTACCTCAATCGGGGCCGACCGTACCAGCCACATTCAGTGGACGCAGAGCTGCATTAAGCATGCCAGGACTCCTGCTCTCCCGCTGCAATTCTCAGTTTAAAGAAACAATAGAGAGCTGCAGCTTCACGGATAACCCAGAAGAAAGTTTGAGGCATGATTACACTCAGATTACATCAGCTCTACAGGAATATTACCCTCCACCTTGCACAAAGAAAAATTAAGCATGTGTGCAGAGCCATACAGAGCCAGAAAATAGAAAGCTATACTACACTTGGCTTCTGAAAGCAAACTTTCCAGGTAGGCTTTGCTTCCAGATTTTTTATTGCCACAGGTTACGTACAAGAGGTGCCCAATTTGTAAGGCTTATCTTCTGCCAATTTGTAAGTGGCAGGAAAAAAAAAAATAAAAGCTACTTTAACTTGTAAGTGAGCCTTAATTTAAATAGAAAACACTGACAGACAAAATGCAAATCAGACTCCACATTTCGGCAGTTACTTTCCTAAACCTAATGGTTCTTTAAAAAGCAATTAACTTAGTTAGCTCTAACATGTTGTTTTCTAAACATACACAAATTTCATTGCTTAAAAAAGCTGAAGTAATTCTTGCATTCAAGGTTCTACACCACAGAGTAAGACAAAGACTTGAACACAGCTTTTTCTTTTTCCTTTCTGAACTATGAAACAGCTATTTAGCTTAATCATTAAAATCGTTTTCCGTCATTAAACTCCCAAACATGCTACATAACAGAACAACCAACTAAGCTGTAACACAGATATTTACATTGCTTTTAAGACTCTGATAACTATCCAAAAGAAGGCCTTTAGTATAAACGTGGCAATAGTCTTTCCCAATTAGGCTATTTTGATAAAAAGATCGGACGTTTCAGGAAACCCGGGAACAATTATATACTCTTTCAATCAGCTAAAACAAAAGATTTTATTCTTCTCTGATGGATGGAATACTAACAAAAGGAAAGCAATAAAAGTTTATGATTGCCACCCAAACTAGCAGGAACACGACTAGATTAAGAGTCAATCCTTGGATCTTGGCCCAGCATTCAAGGGAGGCCAAACAGTAAAGCAAAAACTTGCTTTACTTGTCCGGGACGAGTAGTTTGGGCTGCTTCTGTGGGAGAAAAGGTCAAACAATCCCGCTGGGCTGAGATAAAGTTTCAGAGCGCTGGACTCTGACCTCAATAGGTTTTAAACCACACAAGTCAGATCAAGCCAGCTGAGACTCACTTTTCGCTCATATTCCATCAGTTTACTCTGATTCAGCACTATCAAGACCCCAAACCAGGACTGCAACACCTACACCTAACAGTACTCCAACCTTTAAGTCACTTTTAGGGCTTGAGGGTTTTTTGCTTAGTTGTTTTTCCACTAATTAAAAGCTCTTTTCCAATGCAAAATTACTTGGAAGTGAACCGTTATTAATCAACAGCACTTTTCTGTTTATAACTACTGTCATTATAGGTCAAGACTGCTCTTCAGATCGCCATATTAAGCAGATCTCCTGCATCAAGGTCACTAGCAGATACCTGCAGCAGTCTATAGAGAGACATATGGCATATACATTACAGAGCAGCTCCAAGTCTGCCCCAATCTGCCACCAAGATGAGAGCCTGATCTCCTGCTAACCCCATGTTGACTCTGTTAGAAGAACGGCAGCGAGGTGGGCAGGAGCGAGTGCAAATACTCTACCTGCTGTTGGGAATTGTAGTCGAAGAGCCCCACGGTCGCTGCAGCTGAGTCCACAGGTACTTGAGTGCCAGAATAATCAAACTGAAGAGGCTCCATGCCAACGTGCTCCATGGGATCCAGAGGGACACTCTGGGACTCCATGTTGGAGAAATCCTCCACAGGCTTGGCACCATTAGTACTCGCCAGCTGGGCTAAGCCCTCCGATCCATTCTGGTTTGGACCCAGAAGATCCACTTCACTAGCAGAGTTCTGGCAGTTGCCAGGTGTACGGCTGCCCAGAAAGAAGAGAGATCTATCAGTAAGCATATTTACTTAATGCAACGTCAGACAGCATCAACTAACAGCAACAGGTACCTACACTGGCCAGAGTCACCTGTAGAAACTGTTATACGAAAAAAATAAAAATGGAGGGTCTGACCTACTTCCCTAAATGAATTCTTCAAAACAACACATGAATAATAATTTAAAAAGCACACAAAAAGCACACAAAACCAACCAACCAACCAAACGCTCCCCCCCCCCCCCAAGACTCACTAAACGTAAAAACAAGTTCAATTTCTCTTTTCTCAAGTGAGGAAAGAGTCAGCCATGACAAGACAGGATTTCAAAACTGCCAAAATTATTCTTCATAAACCTATACAGTAACTATTAACAATTTAGTCCTCTGGCACTGCATCTCACTTGAAACTTTGCTAAAGTAGCTGTCATGGTTTCCTAATTACCTAACATAAGCACTGAAGTGAGGGATGGTTCATCTCAATTTGAGGGCCACCAGTATGTGTCTCTCAGCACATTTGTTTTCCTTTTACAGTTTTCCTACATGTCAACACAAGGCACAACGAGTAGGTAGGCTAGCAAAAATTTCAGAAGGCTGTAATTTCTTGAGAACTACATGGCAAAAAGAAGTCCAAAAACCCAACTGTAATTTAGACTAGTATGTAAGCCGGATGAACATCTTCGGTAGGTATTTCCACAGGAATCCCACACAAGGTAATTAAAAATAGGCATGTAAATAAAACAAAAATACATTATACAAAACTAGGTCTGCACAGACAAGCTAGAGCTATCAGTTTTCCTCGCCTTCCTACAGTGTTTCCCTGGGTACAAGGTAGTGTCCCAACACCACCGTTTCAATGAGCCAGTAAAGGCTCTTTCACTACTGTTTATCACGGCACAGAAAATCTTAAGTGTGATACTAATTAATTAATACCTAACGATGCACATACCTGAAATCTTTGACATCTGCGTCGATTCCATTCTGCACAGGCAAACCATTTGTTTTATCCATCACATCCCCCTCCTCCTTCAGATCTCCTAATTTATCGCCATCAAACGTGCCCTTATTTTTCTTATCCCCTTTGTCATTCTCATCATTCTCTGCATCCCTTGGCCCCTAGGCAAAAAAGACATTATTTTAATAAGCTAAGTTTTCAGACCAATTTTACTTTTTTTCCCAGAGATGGTAGCAAATCAAAGAAACACGTCGTAATGAAATAAGTCACTTTCAAACATTAGTTATAACAAATAACAACATAAGAAGCCAAATAGTCAACCACAGTTGAAGAAAGGAATTTAGTTTTCATTTTCTTCCAAAAGAGGTTTTATCATCTATTCTGTTTCTTACTTTTAGTAAATCAAGGTCTGACTCTGCCAGCTCTGAACCCTCACTCCAACCCTGAGATAAGTAAAAACAAAAAGACAAAAACCACTATCCAAATTCTCTTTCTAAATGGAACTTAAGCACTTCAAAATTATTTCACCAGCTTCTAAATACAACGTCATGGACAGAAGGGCTACACAACTCCACTAGTGTGTCAGCAACCTCGTCACAGTTGGACGTTACTGTGACTTGCACAGCGAATTCCAAGGTGCAGCATGTTTAGGAGCACTCAAGTCAACCACTAACTTAATCACAGGTTCATTCCATCAGTGGTAGTACATCTGAAGCATGTCCACCCTTAAATGTTTGCATTTTATTTTACTTGGGAGGAGAATAAAAGCTGATGATGCCAGGGGCAGAGTTCTCAGCAACAGAATGGAGAGAAAAACAACGTAATGAATGATACGAAACAGCAAGGAAAATGTAAACGTATCACTCATAGATAGCTATGGTGCCATCATGAAGATGGACATTCAAATGTCATCTTCCACTGTAACCAAGAGAAAAGTACTTCATACCTAACAGGGCATTTGAACCCCATATCAATTAAATCATTTTTCTATTCTTCTCATTTGGGGAAATTTTTTTTTTCCTATTTAGAGCAAAAGGTTGTTTTTAAACAATCATCATCTGATGTTTCTTCTTAAATAAAGTAGTTCTTCATTAATATCAGAGAGCAAAGTTGGAAATGCCAACTATAAATACAAGTTCTGAGTCCAGTTCTCATCCACACAGCGCAGTATTCGCAAACGAGATCCTTAGTTTCAGAACTGACATCCTGACCATTAACGCTATAAAGCGGACACATCTCTAGCGCCAACGCTGGGTGACAAATTGTCTCCTTACTCTGACTGTTCGGCTTCCAAAAATCATCTTTCTTAGGCTCAAGGGTTCAACAAAGTTATTAGGTATCCACTAATGACAGACAAAAACAAGAAGATGGATGAGGGAAACCACAAATGGGCTCCCCAAAGAGATGAGTGCAGCAGGTTAACAGTAACAAACCTTCTTCACTTCCACGCTTTGCAACGCTTATTAGACACCACCCAGCTATCAGGTAGAGCTGAGGTGTAGGCTTTCTTCTCACCATGGGGACAGGACTTGGGTTATGCCCCTTTCCTGCCACATCCTTAGAGCTGAGGCGGCAGTTACTGTTCTCCTTTCCCCACCCCATGAAGCATGGTGACTCATGATGCCCTTCCTCTGCAGGAAACGACGTGCCCTTGAAAGCATTCCCATACTGGAGTGGCATTTCCAACGACACTACGTTTCTAGCGTCACTGCATGGAGCATCCACACGCTCATTCAAAAACCACAGCATTAGCTACACGTATATTTGCACACATTTCCAACCACAAGTTTAAGGTGGCATTGCTGCAGGTATGCTCGTCCTCAGCATCAGGGAACGCTGGCTACCTTCACGTCGATACCCATCGCCCATACTGCATCCTCTGCTCAAGAACAACCGCTAAACCTGCTAGCCTACCCGTCTATGCAAAGAGAACTGAACCAAGAGCAAATAAAACGAACAGGAAATATCTGTCTTTAGGAAAGGATTAGAACAAACAAGCAAAAAACAATAACAAAAACAAGCAGTAAATGGAGAAAACAACACAATGGGAACTCAAATTTCACAGTCAGGCACACTTACAAATCCTCCTTTCCTTAGGCAGGAATCTCCAGGAGATGAGCTCAACACATACTCCACCATGCTAACTCCGAGTCCTCCACTCTCTGACCGTGGTGAAAGCACCGAGTTGACTTCACTATTCACATGAAAGCCCTGACCAGGTCTTCTCTGAACCATAATAGGCTGGGAAACAGAGTGATCTGGAACAAAAACATATTTAATTCTTATAAGTAGATCCAACTATTAAAAGGAGGCAAATCATTAAATGCATACTCTTTATTGTCTTAATAGAACTAATGAGTGCCAGCTTTTTGACTGATGATGTCCATTAGAAGAAGGCTGACTTTCTCGCTTGTGAAATACTAGAACCTGTAAAGCTGGGAGTGATAACTATATTCAAATACTGAAAAATATAAAAATTAGATTTCAGCAATTTAAGTCTCTAAATAAATGCTGCAATTAATAGAAAAGCTTTACTAAAAGGAAAAACTAGAACTTTGTTTTTAGTACACTGAAAAACGGGCAGTCTCAATTTCAACTGCAACCGTCATTTAAAACATCACCATAAGGTTACACTGCCCTACACTGGTTTCCTTGGTCATATGAATTAACACATTCATTATGTCACGATCGCAGTTTCTTTTTGCTGCTCTTTCCTCAAGAAAAAGAAGTTTATGAGAACTTCATTCTGTCTCCCTCATCCCTTGCACCAGTTCCATCCCTTTATCCCCTCCCAAAGCATGAATCTGTTTGCAAATTCAACCCAAACTGACCAAGGATGGGTCCCTCTGAATCCTTATCAGCTCTGCAAAAACTGCTGGCCGGGTGGGAGAAGGTGACCTTGTGTCCTCACTTAGGAAAGGGGAGCAGCACTCAGCCTCTGCCCATTCAAACTAGCAATAGTCAGCAAGTCAAAAATAATAGGCAGAAGATAGAGTATTTGCCAGGGGATGGGGGAAGGAACATGGAATGATATTGATCCTGTAGTTTCCAAATATTTTAAAGCAGGCATAAGCCATGAAGAGAATGAGTTCCATTCTGTGGTTGCTCCTAGCCACATTTTCCTGCCTTCTCCCTCAAGCCAGCACAAACATTTGTGCGGCCACAAAGTGCAGTGGATTGGGGAAACTCTCCTTGGTTAGCTTTATCCCAGAAAAAAGTTTGTTTTAATCCAAATCAGTTCCCCAGTAGATTTCATTGCACTGCTGCATAACTACTTGTACCATGAGCAGAGGAAGAAATGAGTGGCTTGCACGAGACAGAACTACTTCTTTTAGCAGCACTGGCTTTAAATGCTTCCAAACTACAGCTTCAAGCTATAGCAATGAAGAAACAAAGTTATTACGTGACGTGGGAGGACTGTAGTGTGCACTTTGGTGGACGTGGACAAGTGGGAAAATGGATGGAGTGAAAGGTGTCTTACAGAAAACCAAGCTTCATTAGCTCTGCTGTTCATGGAACAAAACAGTCTTCTGGCCAAGGACACCTCTACACCCCATCTCCTCCAAGTTCCCTTTCTCTGTGGAAGTGACCTTGAACTACTGCTCAAACCATGACTGTTCTCTTCCTGGATGAGCAAAAGGGGAAACTATGACTTCCTTGACTCACAGACAGCAGTGCAGGGCATGGCCCAGGAATAAAGGCTGCAAGGTGCACTGGATTAATTAAAAACAAACAAAGGAAGAGATGAGACTGAGGGCTTTGACTCATGGAGATCTGTGATCAGCCGGCGTAGGAGGTTACCTCCCCCAGACGTCTACCCTGCTTGTCTAGCGGATGTAACCAGCCCAACAACAGGCAGCAAAGGAGAAAGTCTCATTCAGCTATTGCTGCTCAGAGTCCGGCACAGCCCTCTAATCCACTCGCAGCTTCAGTTTGCATTAATACAATCAGGCACGAACTGTTGTGGTTGAGGACCGGATGCACGTGCTGCTACAGAGATCCACTGCGGACGGGCAAGTCGGAGAGCCGGAGGCAGTAACTCCCCTAAACGTCCCCAGCACCGTCTTCAGAGATTGCAGATCCCAGCCAAGACTCTGATTTGGAGCAGCTATATCCCATTTTCAAAAAAAAGCCCCAAAACGCACACAAAAAAAACCAAAAAAACCCAAAAGCAACAACAACAAAAAACCCACAACCATTTTGAAACTTAAACAAGAGTAAAAAAAAAAAAGTGCTCTTGTCACATAATTTTCTCTAGAATTCAGTCCTTCTGCCCCAAATACTTTCATCCCGGGGAAGCGATTTTTTTCAGTAGAAAAACAGCAAAGTTGCTCTAAATCACATCTCCCCTGGAGCTATAGTTCTGTGTAGTTGTTTGGAAACAGCACAAGATACTCAGCAGTATCTAGGGAGTAGATTCAGCACATATAAAGAGCAGGGGAAATCAGGAGGAAAGGGTCAGCGTTTCACACTCGGCACATGCACAGGATTTTTTGCCATTTAACTAAAACAAATCTGAATACTCTCCCTTTAAGTTCAAAATAAGGGAAGTTTTCTGATCCAAGAATTAAATTCTTGGCAGACAACTTCAGCACTACTAATTTGAAACACCATGACATTCAAGTCACTTTTTTCTTCTTCTTTTTAACTGGGTGTTGTTGGGCTTTGGTCAGTTAAGTATTCACAAAAATTGCTTCTTCGTCACTAACCTTGTTTTCTAACAGCTTTTTTCTAACTTAAAAAAAAAATCAACCCAAGGCAGAAAATGCATCAGAAAGTTTAAATTTAAATTTTAATGGCAATCTAAAAATTTTAAGCAGATAAACATAAGGGCATGAAAAGTTCACATCAGACAATCTTTTCATAATTATGGATATCTTAACACTGTGACAGAGCAAAGCGGGCTTTTAAAGTTTTCTATTATGTAAAACAGACGGTTTTTAAATCTTTTAAAAGCTGTGCCATACAAATTGGTGTTTCTGAGTAGATGAGTTGCATATTTCCATATTCAGTCCCACCTAAATTAAGTAAATAATTGAGCTACCTGATGTTCCCCAAGCACTGTCTCTCCACTGATCTCCCAGAAATATCCCTTTTGGTCCATCTTTGCTGGAATCGTCAGATTCCCAAAACTTTTTACCCGGCAACAGCTGCTGCAATTAAAAACAAAAACACAAAAACACAAAAAAAACAAAGCATGATTAAAATAAGTATAAAATGCAAACATAAACCATAAGCATCTCCTTTCTGTACATGAAGCAATCATTAAACACAAACTGATACATGCTTTTAATCAAAATATTTATATACTCCTAGGACAACAGCCATAAAGCAACTGCGACAATAATTCAGTCTCAGCAATCCTCTTACGATCTCAGACACTTTACGAACACACACACGCAAGCCCACATGTACACTCCACCTTCTCCAGCCTCTAAGCACCAGAGCTGCTTGCAAGAAAAGTATTCAGTAGAAAACCTGTTCTGATAAAATAGGGTATCTTAATGATGCTGACATGCACCTGGTTGGGAAGATACCTACAAACCGCCCGGCAGTTCCAACGGAAATTCTTGCGTACGAGTCCTGAAGCTCCAATCCTGGCAGGGACAGGAGACCTCAAGAGGTGCCAAGAGCTCTTACTTCTCGCTTATTTAATGACTGCTGAGCGCTCTCAAGGCTTTGAAGGTTATTTGTAAACACTAACGAGAGCGAGCAGTTCTGGGCCACTGCACCTGCAATGCGTGCTTTGTTCCTCCTGGACCAAGAGAAGAAGGTTATGCGCTTGCTGGGAAGGAGACTGAAAGCCACCCTTGGCTTGAATGAATCCAAGGAAGATCGCGCCAAAGTCCAGAAGACATCAGAACCAAACGAGACACCCTATTTAGCAGGTGCATTTTGAAAATACTTGAGGAAATACCTGCCGCGTGGCATCTCTACATATGGTGAGGGAAATTTCAAGTCCTGCTTAAGTGCCTTACGTGCAAAGCACACAACCTTCAAATTAAATCTTCAGGCTGAACGAGATGCAGCGTAATTCAGGCAGGAAACAACAGGGCATTCGTAGCAGGTAGCGAAAGAAATGAGCCTTGCCGGATGCATTTGGAATAAAACTAAAGGAACTGGAAAATTAACAAGCACTCACATAGGTCTATATGAAATTACCATAGCACAACAAGAATCACCAATTAGTCAATGCCTCCTATGTATTATATGCATTGGTACCTGTATAACCCATCAGCAGATGTGCAAATTTAAGGCTACAGCAGAACAGGGTAAATACTGAAGACAGCTGGCCGAGGAGAAAGCAAGCATCAACGATTTATAAGAGCTCACAGCTTCCGTTGTGTTATGGTTTGAGGAAAGACAACCCAAAAAATGGCACTCGCTATTTGGTTTTTTCAACTTGGGGAAGATCTGTTTATTCAGAAACTCGCCCTAAAGCAGGTCTGCATGCCTGCAGATAAATCCGAGGTTCGCAGGTTTGGATAACCAGGGACAACAGATTACACAGAAGACAGATACTATAATGAAAGCGACACTAATTTTACCCAGCACACAATAAGCAAAATCCTGTCTAAATTCTGCAGAGCGACTACAGAGACGAGAGCAATTATGTTCACTTATTTAACTAACAATCAGACGATGAGGCTGTTGCCTAACATTTAAAAGCAATCTTGCTTTTTGCAGTCAAATTAGTGGAGAATAAGATCAATTCAGGACTTTAACAGAGGAGCTGATTAGAGAAAAAGGGGGGGGAAAAAAGCCTAACATGATCCCTTTGGAAAAGCCTGCACGGATACAAAACGGAGAGCAAACAAATGAAATAACGAACAGAACTCGGCACAGAAGCACTGTCGCTCGCGTTGCTCTCAGTCACACCTCAAGCTATATAATAAATAAATGTGAAAATTTGAAGCTGCTCCCAGCTCCTCAGACAGCACTGCTTCCGCTTACCACTCTCCTCGAGCAAAAGCTATTCTGCTGTTTAAGTGAAGCATATAGACACACTTCTACATGTACATGTGTGTATTTATTTATTTTTTATACAGATTTGCCGGTGACTTTAGGATTTGTTACTGCATTGGAAACCCAGTGGCAGACTGCCCGTGGTTTTCTTAATAGTCAAACCACAAAAGCAGTGAAACTTGCAGATTGACCTATTCCTTCATCTGCACCACCGGATAATATTAAGGAACTGGAACAGCCAAGTCTGTGTGTACATACTGGAAAACGCTAACGCACATCAGGTGTGTTTAAAATTTTCTTTAAGCTTCCGCCGTTCCCGTATTTCATAAATATATTTTCACTCCTGCTGCCACCATCCCACCAAAATTACCTACTGTCTTCCTCATTCAGCATCAGGGAATTTTTAAGAAGAAAGTGATAGGAACCAGTTGACCCAAACTTTAGCTGCAGCTAAACACTTCTTGTTTCCTATGGCAATACCTAAAAGTGTGAAAGGATGCAATCTGTTACACAGTCACATCTCAGAAATAAAAGATGAGAAAGACCATGGGCTTGCAGAAAAGAGTCAGGGAAAAAAAACTGTGCAGGATGTTTTCTATGCAATGAAAAAAAATCATTCTTTAGTTTACAAGAAAACTGAACTCCTTCCATAAGCACTCGAGTTTCCAAAATGTTAGTTTCCAAAAAGTTAGTAAGTTTTCCCCACATACACATGAAAGCAATAGAGCTGTACAGCTACAAGAAATTTATTTCTACTTTAATGTAAAAGGCAATTTTAAACTTAGTCAAGAAATCTCGTATAATACATACGTAAGAGGAAAACCGCATGTGGGTACCAGTACAGAAAAAAGGGGGTGGGCAGCCCAACAACTGGTGAGCGCAGTCAAAGCAATATCCATTCTCAGTGTTTTCAAAGCAATCCTAAAATCTGGACCAAACACAACTGAAGGCTCAGTAGTTATTTTTCCTGAGAAAGACTGCTGTAAGTAGCTAAGTTCAGTTTTCTTTCTTGGCTTTAGTACTTCAAAGTGTCTGGTTTCTCAGGCAGTATAAACAATGACAACAAAATGAGATTTTTTTTTTCTTCGTTTCTAACCTTTTAAAAATTTACAACAGATTTCCCATCCAGCAGCTCCAGCAGAACTTTGCAATCTGTTTATGAACTACAGCAACGGGCTGTGTTATGAAGCAGAATCAACAGGGCAAGCTTTTACCTGGATTTTTTTTTTTTTTTGCTTTTTCAAATAGCTACTGACATTTTCCTGAAAATACGAACCGATTTCCCCAAAAGTTGCGAGAGCATCTCTCTGGCCGGAGGATGACTTGAGACTAGTTTACTTTCTTATTGCTTCACCAACCACCAACCTCTTTTTTTTTAAGGGTCAAAACGCATGCACTCACCCACTTCACCACTTCATCCTGGAGAACTGTACCTGGCCACCTTCTTATAAATTTGCAGTGAATTTACAGCCAAGGATTGGAGGAGAAAAAGGAAAAAAAAAAAAATCTCTCTCTTTCTCTCTCCCACAAGCAGACACTTCTACCAAACAACTTCAACTTTGTCCCCCATAGTTTTAGTGTTTTTTTCCCCCCTTGAAGATAAAAATTAAGATTAAACACTGAAAGCTTTGTACTGTCAGGGGAAAAAAATAAAAACAGGGAATATCAAAATAATGAAGCTTAATTTCCATACTGATTCTGGATGTATTTACAAGGGAGGAAAAAAACCAAGACCATATTAGCAGTTGGGCAATGGAGGTCCTTGTTCTGTCCAACTAGTGCTGCTCCAACCAAAGCCAGAGCTTTAGCAAAGGAAGCAGTAAACATCTTGTATTAAGTTACAAGGATGCCTCCAAGATAAAGAATTTGTCCCTGGTAAGGGCTGTCATTGCAATGGAGGGGAAGGGGGAATAGAAAAAAAATGAAAACAAAAAAACCCACCCATACACTTGTTTTAAGTGAAAATCACCCAGCTCTTCAGGTTGGAAATTAAGAAAGAAAATCCACTAGGTTACAAAACAGTTTATTTGTTCCTTGTCTTTATTAAAAATTGACCCTATCTAGTATGAAAATAATCCTTCTAAGCCCTCTGTAAGAGGGCTTAGCAGAGTTAGGCCAATATTCAATTTAGTGGGGTGGGGGTGGAGGGGGGGCAAGGGGGACTTTACACATCCACAAAAGCAATTCTACAATCAGCAAGTAAAGAGCCAGCGCACATAGATCCCACTGAGATGGGATTATGAATTAGACAAATTAAGTAAACCAATCGCCTTTAGACAAGGCAAATATTAAGACAAAAGAAGCCATCTGTGCCACCACACCGCCGTGGGAGAACCGGGTTTAACCGTGGCAACGTATGTAAGAAAGCAGAGCCGGCATTCACAAGTTATAGTCGGGCAAGCGCCGTAGGTTTGCAAACGTTGAGATGTTATCACCTCTCAAAAACGTTGCCATACAAAAACCAAACAAGATAGCAGGACATTGTACGTAGCGGGCAATTCGAGCTGGGACTCCCCAGGCAGCTGCGTCAACGTAGAAGCCAAAAGGAAGGGCTTTGCTATGCCCTCCCCAAACTCGACAGCCTTCTGCTGGATCGCAGAGTTAAACTGGTGCGCAAGAGGGTCTGATGACCACAAGAGCTGGCACGGAAGAAAGGGCAGGATGGTACGACGGGGAACAGAGCGGGGAAGAGATCCCCCTTAACAAGACAGTAAGCCATGACATAGTTTAAGTGCACGTCATTGAACCCATAGACTTAAGCTGCCTTTCCCCAGCAGCCAGTGCTGGCCTAAGCGTTCCTCGTGGTGTTCTTGCCCAGTCGCTTGTCCCTAGTCACTGATGACCGTCGTCCTTCACAACCACCATCTCAACGCTCCCACGTCCACGGCTGCTAGCACTAGATACCTAAAGAAACTAGACAGGGACATCATTACAATCTTTCAATGCTCCCCAGCCCAGCTGCCGATGAATCACGCATTCGTGAGAGTGCACTGAAGTCATCGTTAGTGGGGAAAGGAAAGTCATGCTTTTGGGTTTTGATTTTTATTTATTTTTTAAACCAGATCAAAAAATGCCTAGGCACACTTTGACAACCACTCTCTTTAAGGAAAAAAACAAGGCTGGTTGCTGGAGAAGCAGGATCTTATCTAGGACCCAACCTATTGCATCAAGGGGACATAAGCAGGGACACGGGGGGCTGTGTATCACTTTGGCCGCGGCCGTTTAAGAGATCCGCTACAAAGAACCGTGGCAGTCGCAGCAATGACTTTGTTTGCCTGAAGTGAGATGCACTAAACATCGACACTAGAACCTGGCAGACAGCGGCGCGGAGCACAATAATTAAACGCCTGTCAGATGAAAATGGAAAATATCTATTACTAGGCTGTCTTTTCAAGAGTAGGAGAGTCACTGTTATCCCAGATCCTCATACTTCAAAGTTTTCAGTCCAACTTTTCTGAAGTTAAGAACCCACCAGACTCACCCAGCTGCTCTTTTATTCTAGATACAGGCTTATCTCATAGCATGACCTACTACCAAATCAAGAACGTCACAGCAGTTCAAGACGCCTGTAGGACACTGATGACAAAGGCAAATAACACCTTATGGTCTCTCTGCACTGTCCAGCAGACCAAAAAGGTGCTACATAAACACTTAATACTGCAAAAACTTCAGATAAGAGGGATCCAAGTGAAGAAAAGCAGGTATCTGCCTCCACTGTCTTGAAGAACTGAGATGAAGAAGAACTGAGATGAAAAATAACTTACATAGCTCACGTTAAGCCTCAGATAAGCATCACTGCTGTGTGATCGAAGACCTCGGACCACAACACGAGAAGCATGGACACATACTCTGACCTATGCCCATTCTCCGCAGGTTTTCTTCTTCCTTTACCAACTGCTACTCATCACCTTCCTTCGTGACTTTCCAGTTCAACGTCTGGTGAGAAGGGAAGTTTGATGCAGAAATAGTCAAGATTTCACTACGCTTGCACGGTTTTTAGTAAGGCTTAAAATAAACTGGACCAAGCACTGAAAAGGGGGAAGAACGGATGTGCCTTTTAGAGGACGACTTTTGGCGCTAATGACTATGTCCGCTATGAACGTCCCAAATCTTCTCCATTTTAGAACAGGGTGAAAGGCTACTCTGCGGCTTTTCTTTCCTGTCTCATACTTACGAAAGTCATACACTTGGATTCACAGAGAAATTTAGGGGAGCACAAGGTTGGCTGCAGTGGGGGGAGGATGGGATGTTGAAGACTGAAAGGACCATGATGCAGATGAAAGCTGTGGGTTTTGAAACTATTCTTAATTTCCTCAGATTAGGCTATCTGTTCATCATAAATCAAAAGTTATTATCTATCCTGCTGTCAAAATTCAGATAAGACATTAAATTGCTTGACAACCCCCCTTTAAAAGTAAGCTCTGATGTCTTCAGATGCACAAACTCCTTCAACTGCCATGATTAGGATGACAATGTTGCTCACGAAGGAAAAAAGTCTACAAAAATGCAAGATAAAAAAAATGCGCTAAATGCTTTGTTTTGCCAAATGTATAAAACAAACACACTTCCCCTCATTTTTCTCCTCCGGGGTTTCTCATTTCAATTCGATGTTTGAGATTAACAACACTTCTTGCAGGTAAAGCTCAGGAGTCTAAAAAAATCCAAGGAATTCAATCCAAATTTCCTCTTCTCCTCACTTATGTCAGATTTAAAACTCTTTTCGGTATTCTTACGGACTTTTTCAATGAGTTCTCCTTCATATTCAATAGAAAAAAAGATTAAAACACATGAGTGCCTTACTACAACAATGTCTAAGCAACGAAGAGATAAGGCATGCTGCACAACACCGGAGTCTTTAGTTTAAAAAAAAAAAAAGCATACTGTCTTGAAAGTCAATACACATATCCTGCATTGATCTCAGTTTACATAGCTCTTTCAGTTGGCCCAGCCAGATGCATCTTTTACCAAGGATATTGAAATATCTTAGGAAACGCAGAGATATCTAGCACAGAAAATTCAGCGGATAATGAAAGGAAATTCCATGGTGACTGAGGGGAAAAAAAAAACCCTAAGAGAAACAACTAATATTGTCTTAGCTTAGACAAAGGAAAGGATGGAGTGTCATCTCTCCTGGAGAAACATGCTCACTCCAATACGTGGACAAGCATGATGACAGAAGGATGCATCTTCAAAATTCCTGCACCACAACTGAGATATCAAAATAAGTGAATAAAAGATGAGTAATCATTTCAAAATTTCAGTGAAGTAAACCTCACAGACTCAAAAAAAACATACAAAAAAGTCAAAAAAACCCACTTCCCTCAAAAAAAAAAAAAATCACTAAGTAAACAAAGAGTTGGTACATATCAGTGTATTTAGGAATGCCTTTAGGCATTTACATTAACATGAGCTAATGCCACAGTAAGTACAAAACAAGTGCCGTACTTACTCTTAACAGTCTCATGGACCCTGCATACTTTATGTCTGAAAGCAAACATCTTACCCAAGTGATGTTAAATATATATATATATAAACATACATATATATATACACACACACACACACATATATATATATATTCAAAAGAACATTCACACCCCCATCACTCCCCTGACATGTTTCATATCACGTGGAGGCACATCGGCCAGTTTTTAGCAGCTTTAGATGGATTTTTAATGTCATGTTTTCTCCTTCATAAATCATTTTCATCTACTCTTTTAAGTCAATACTCTTGATGTACCTTAACGTAACCTAGAAAAAGAGAGATTTTCCTATCAAGTACCATCAAATTAAACTGCAGCTTGGTATTACGGTCTTCCAGAGAAGGAAGGAGAGAGATGCTGCAAGGCTCAATGAACTCCATGAGGTTTTCACCTGGTAGAGGGCACCCACATAGGGATCACCCCACACAATAATCCCAGTTTTATGTTTTCTCCAAACTGATCATTTCTGAAGTGTTCTAGGGATTTTTTTTTTCCAACCTGATTCATAAGCGCAACAAAGATAAGATGGACTAAAGATGGAGAATATAAACTGGTCTGAACTTGACAGACAGGAACACAAAGGAAGCCTCTCCAAAACAAGATGTGCATCAAACTAGCAGCTGACCTGCTGCACTTTAATATCCTTCTACGACACAAGTTTTTCCTCATCTCTATTCTCCCGTAAGCCTCTGAAGGGACCGGCTAAACAAAAAGGAAATGAGGCAAGGAAAATAAGCATTTACATCCAACTTTCAGGTACCTAATGCAGTCAAATAAATTGACTTGCTATTCTTCCAAGATGCCCTGCATAGTCAAGTTATCTAGATAACTTGCTCTTTTCAATTTAAAGCAACGGTCATCTTCCCCAAATCTGCTGCTTGCTTACTGCACTGGGTGATTAAAATAATTCCAATATTATAGAAGAACAGTAAGAACTGGAGAACTCATGACTGGACAACTCCTTCCGCTCAGTCCTTTGACCTGCACAGACCTTTGACATGCACTTATCGCTTCTGCGGCTCTAGATGAGGGTGCTGAGCTAATTTAAACATTAAACATAGTTCTGCACTTCATCACAACAGCCAGTGGCAGCCCGTTGTCAAAACCGGGCAGCAGAAAATGGCACACAACTAAACCCACCGCATTACGGGGTCTCAGGTCACCGTATCCCAAAATAAACAGGCTGCAAGTATTGTAACACTTGTCACAGGACATATTTCTAACTGTTCTTTTACAACCACCATTTTACTATTTGATGACAGAACAGGTGGAGGGCTTAGCTGTTCCTCCCACTGACACAGATTCCAGTCCTGACAGGTTTTTACTTTGTTAAAACACATACACAAACACATACACAAACACACACACACGCCTCACAGTCATAATGGAGAACGTTCTCGAGTTCAAAACCACTCTATCAGGCTAAAAAAAACCCCTCTTCCCTCCTCCCCCCAAAATATACTTTTTTTTTTTCCTATAGGTCATTCACTTACCTCTCCCATAGCCCTTCCTTCCAGAGCAAGCGCTTGAAAATCATGATTCAATTCATCCATAGAACGCACCTATTTATAAACGGGCAAGAAAAATACACGATCAATTGCTTGCGTTTCTTTTTAAGATAATCACAGTTTATAGCAACTTCTCTGATACAGACGGAGAGCCATATTCTAAATTACAGCATTTAACAAGGCAATTGGGCTCCAAGATGTGACTTACCTTTAAGACTCCCAGAAGCTAAAACTTACACAGTGCTAGTTTTTATGCATGCACAAAAAAAGCAAAATAAGCAATTATTTAAGACAGTCTAATGCAACTTCTTTTGCTAAGTTTATTGCAAAGATCCATATTTCACACTGAGCTGTATTAATTTCATGTGATGAAGGAGTCGATACATAAGCAAATAAGTCAGGATCATTTCCTTTCAGGCCAAGGCAAATAACTCTTGTATAAAGCAGACAGATTTATATTTAACTTATATTGACATGAAAGAGAAACTGGAAGAAAGACAATGGTGGGAACAAAAAGTAAATTAAATGAGAAGGAAAAAAAAAGTCAATTGAAGCCAGGGGCAAAGGACAAAGAGAAAGAGCACAAACAACGTCTTAAATTCAGCTGCCAATTTTAGCTACTCTACCCGGAGTCTCAGGCTGGCTACACAAAGGCACAAAATGTATCGTGAGGGTGCAAAACAGTAGAGCTACGGTGGGTTCAGGCCCAGCTTTGTAGGGGCTTGCAGCACATGGATTTTGGGGAAGATGAGAGGACATGGCATGCCAGAGTGAAGTCATATGTGCAGAAAGCTATCGAAGTAAAGGAGGGATGAGGGGGGAGAAGGAAAAAGATAAAATTCCATCAAAAAGTTGGGAAAACACCAAAAGTTAGAAATTTGTAGTGATACAATTGCAAAAAATGGATCGATATTTGTTTTCCCTAAGAAGAGTTTTGCTGGTTAAGCACTTATACATTAACATGTTATCAAGGTCATTTCTGTGGCTATATGTTTACCTGAGCAATTATGTAATTTTCTGCTTTGGATCACGATTTGATGAAAGCGGATTCAATTAACATCAAAAAAAAAATCCAGCAATTTAAAACTGTCAGCTAAAGAAGTCATGTTGAAAATGGAAAAGGACAGGTTTTCTGATTTCCATTCCCAAATTTTACCCAGGCAATTAATTCCCTACAGACCCTAAGCATTGAGCACATGTGCAGGAGCAGAGAAAAAACCTACAGACTCGAAGACAAAGCACAGCAGTACCACCGCATGTTAGGATTCAAACTAAATTACTGCCCTCCTCAGATAACACACCTGTATTTAAGTAGTGCTTATGACAACAGCCACAAACACTCAGGATGACACGTAAACAACACTACAGCCTCCCACCCCGTGTTTAGTAAACCCTGAGCAATCCACCCCATCTGAAACCCACCTCTGCCAGACCAGCCGTAATAGTTTATATGACATTTATGAGTAACCTACTCATCCTATTCACTGCATTCCCTCAAAGGCTGTTTTTAGGATGCTGAAGACTAATAACACGACGTTTAGTCATGTCACCGCTGAAGACTTCAGCGGATGGTTTGGATGCTTTATATCATAAGAAGACAATAACGATGCTAATGGTTCGGATGCTTGTGCACCCTCTCGCGAATGATCAGTGCTACGAGCAGTTATACCACGTTCACTGACCTTAAGCCTGACCCAAGCTTGTGATACTCCTGCCACTATTTCCAGCAGAACCGAGCCAAGACTTTGTTATGATTATGCTTTATTTCTATTTTAAGACAAGATTCAATACACCTCATCCAAGACTATGAAGAAAGCACCATAGATGACCTCCGCAAGTCTCCTTCAACCTAAACACTTCTACTCTTCTGCAACAACACTACTGTGCAAAGATGCATTAATGATTATACACTATATAATTTAATAATACCATGTGTTCATGGAATATGCAAATCCTCAGTGGTCAAATGGTCAGTCACTGGGCACTGCAGTTTAAATAATCTTCTTACTACCAAATCTCGGTTCAAAACTATTGACAGTTTTGCCTCCCTCCTGCCACCTTCTGCTGCGGCCATATCACAGCAGTGAAGACGACGCACGGTGAAGCCAGAAGAGCACTTTGCAGCAGCTACAGCACAGGACAACGACAAAGACCGTGCTCTGCTGTCAACTTCATCATTGATCTTCCAGCTAATGTAGCCCATGGGTCCCAGCTCCCCCAGCTGAGATAGAGGTTAACCAGAGCGGGTGCTCCTGCGAAGCATTTTAAGCCGAGCTCATGGAAAGCGCTATAACACCCAGCCGTGAACAGCAGCAAATTATTATTTGAATGAAACATCTGAGGAACAGAGAGGCTCAAGGAAGAGGTTCAGCAGGTGATGTTCATTCCCATTACTACCAAAGCAATGTCCCAGCAACCCACAGGTGCAGCCGCAATGGCACTGATGCAGGACCTACAATGTTGTAGTGGAGAAGCAGAGGCTACTTGGTCCCTCTTTCCCCTCAACTTGACTCAAACAAACCTACCCCAAATAGGAATGCTGTGCTGTGGGAGCTTCAAAACCAAGCTGTAAGGAAGAGACCATCATTACATTTCTAGCATAAATCACAAAACTATTAAAAGACTTTATTCTGTTTTGGTCAGATCCTAGCCCTAGCAATTATGTGCTGCCAACCTGAACCCCTCTTGCATCTTCAGTTGCACAGACATCTTTGGTGAAAATACGGTTTAAAACATGCAGACAATTTCTAAAAAAGAACTCAACTCCTCTCCTCAATCCCACCCACTCCATTTCTGATGCTTCAGCACATTTCAAGATTATCCTTACTCTACAAACGTAATTCATTTTGTAAATGCTAGAAAACACGTATTTTATTTGTTGACATTAGATGCTAGGACATTTGCCCAAACATCTCATTCAAAGGTTTGTGTAGAGTAGAAAAACATGTTATCATTTACTTAAACCAGTTACAGCGGTGCAAATATCTAATTTACATCCAGGTGCGAAGCCAAGCTCCCATGCTGTCCTGAGTTATTAGCAGAGAAAGGAGAACTGATGTGACTATTAACAGCACCATCATCTCCCACACTGCCAAAGCCTTCAGTAGCAGCTTGTGAACTTCCCCCAGAAACCAGGACGATTTAGCAATCCAGGTTCCATTAAGTGCTACCGTCCGGTAAGCACATGTGGCTCCCTTCAGTGTCGAACATTTATCCATTTGCAAAGTCAAGAAGCACATTTGTCTTCAACCAAATAATGCCCTGATAGTTTATTACCACAGAGCTGGCGCAGAGACGTAGATAAGAGTGGTAAAGGGCAAAAAGCAGCGTAAACATAACAGCTAAGTGCACTCCAGCTGTTTTATACCTGGTTTAGTTGTATATGTAATTGAGCACTTATTTTCTCTCCTCTTAAGGGCCTGAAGGAAGCATTTCTTCCAACATTTTTAGATTGCAAATAACCACCCTAGCCTCCCTTGTTAAAAGATGCACAGTGGAAATGGGCTGCCTGCATCTCCTTTCCAAAAACACTTTGCCTCAGTCACTGTCAAAAGCAAAAATAATGCATCTACTCCTCTACCTGCCATCACAGGTCAGGTAACAAAACAAATAGTTCATTAGAGATATCTAAGTCTTGCTCCTACTCATCCCCTTTCATCAATCCTGACAAATACAGACAAACGTATTCTCTAAATCAAGTCTTTGTACCTGATTTTGGGGCACTGTATGCTCAGGCTCTATATATCACCAATTTTGAGGCCTTTCCTCTCAGTCACATAGCTCCTTTATCTCCACTCACCGTTTTATCTATATGTTTGCAATACAGACTAGTTTATTATTCCCTTTCCAAAGGCTGTACTCCAAAGGGCTTCTTCACAGTTAGCCCCTTTAATAACACTAAACAGCAATACCTCTTCACCTTCATTTTCTTAAGTGATGATGTGCACAAATGTCACAGGGTTCCTTCATTTCCCTTTCAGAGAAGAAACAGCAGAATTTAAAACCAAAGGCTAATCTTTTTACACACCTGAGTGCTCCAAAAGGCAGGTAATACTATGATGAGGTAATTAAACAAATATATCAATAGTCTTCCCCTTCATTGGAGTCTATTCCCAAAAACTATCACTGCCCTGGAAGAAACATAGATTTGTGAAGCAGAGCCACAATGGCAAACTCTATAAACAAGGAGCTCCACAAAGGAAAAAGGAGGAGCTTATCCACAGATGAGCACTAACGTGGATAAGATTTGATTACCATAAAATCTGGTTCACCACTGAACCAGAATTTTGAAAGAAATCCAGAAGGCAACGCCAAGAGAAATTGGCTACACAAGGAAGCGATGCCCTGACATCTGAATAGTACATGATAACCTGGTTCCTCGGAGGAAGGAGTGATCTTGAGAAACATTAGGAATCACACCAAGACAGGACAGCTGCAGTCAGAATTGCTTAATAAGTGATTTGACTAAAACTGACTTCTGCTCCGAGCCAGCAGCACTCAGCTGCACCTCCATTTCAACCTCTTCCAGATACGCCACCTCCGCAAAGCTAAATGCAAAGCAAAGCACATATCCTTACACATTACAAAGAACAGCTCTCCCTTCCTTCTACTACAAAGTACTTTTTTGTACCTTTTTGATAATGTACAAAACCCAGCCAGCTCCTCTTTGAAGCCTAGTTCCCAAAATAAAGGCCCATGAGCTCTGCACATCAATAATACTGCAACTGAAGGAGAACTGCAATGCAATTTCATTGCACAAGAATGTTCCTCGCCTTCACGTTATTCCATATATGCACTCAGGAACTATGCAAATCTCAAACTTAATGAGTGTTACACTCAAGAAGAGTAATTTCCACACGTAAGAATATATGTCGCTGCAACACATGCCAGCTTATAGCCACTTCACTGACTCAGAAACAGCTTCCTGCCTTCGGAGCAAAAGCACGAACCCAAAAACCTATCTGCCCAGCACACTGACTCCAAGCAATGCTAAGAAACCGAAACAGAAGCACCACTGGGTTGCTACGCTTTGCATGGGCTCAAGTCAGTTCAGGCTCTCAGAAGCCCTGTTAACCAATTTGCACCTTCGCTTTAAAAAACACACGATAAAGCAAGAGACAGCTATATTACTTGCCGCAGTGTCACTCTAGGTCAGACATCCCCATCTTCTGTTCAGCCTCCCGAATAAAAACCCTTGGCCTCATCCATGCTGCAGAGGAATCCAGGCCTTTCCAAGTTTCAATAGAGTACATCCTACTTTAGAGAGGACGAGACAAAACACAGAATGCTTTCGGCTGTTACCTACTGCAGATTTCAACGACGCCAGCCAATTTATCTCTAGGTCAATGGCCGCTTTCAAAACTCACCCTCCTGCGCGGCAAAATAGCTGCTCAGCAACCTTCTACGTTAATTGTATTCGCGGTGGATTTTCCAACCCCCGTGCAGCACACGGCTAATTTGTGTCAGGTAGACGTCTTACACGGGTCGATCACACACGGTGGGGTTTGGGGGTTTTTTCGGGGTTGTTTGCTTTTTTTGTTTAAGATTAGAGGATCTCATCATAAAACTTAATGACGGTAACTCAGAAGCAAATGGCTCTCCAGTCCCAGAACTATACAGATAGTCCCTGCACGGCTCTGGAGTACTACTCTACAAATATACCGTTATGGTATAAAAACAAGCAAGCAGCATTCGCAGCTAAAGATCACTACACTCTGCCATTTGGTGCTGGACCTGCTGCTTGACTACAGCACCACAAACACAGGCAAATCATTCTTCCTCGTCTCCAGATGCTCCCAGAAACGCACTCTGTCATAGCTGTCTTATAGCTAGTATTTAAAAATTTTGGAAGATGCATCTTATGGAACGGCAAAGCTGATTCAGGCAATGACCCCAAACTTCACTGTGAGCAAAATCACAAGTGACGGAGGGGGAGCGTGGAGGGTGCAACTTGCAGGAGGTTCAAGAGAGCAGGATGAAGCCGTTCGTTACGATTCAAACAAGCGATCCCAAAACACGTCAGAAGCCCACAGCGTTAAAAAGCAGCAACGCTAGAAACCCAGGAAAGGCACAGCAAGTAAACCTGCAAAACCATAATCTGAACACCAGCACCCCCACAGAATAAAAGGCAATATAAAGGCACCCAAAACCAAAGCAACTGATACGGACGCACTGCACTGCTGGTGCTTAAAAACTGCGGTTAAATTTTAACCGAGCAAAAAACCGAAGCCCACGGGGCTAAATGGCACTTGTCAAAAGCATTTCTACAGCCACTTAAATGAACAGGATATGGGGCCCTGAACTGCCTTTATGATTACTAAACAAGGGTTGAAGGACATACGAAAAGTAAATATACTGTTGTTTTCATGTTAATTTGGTACTCCCAATACTAGATTTTGTATCCCAGAATAATTCAAGGCTTTTTTTTTTCAAAGCTAGTAACTGCTAGCAAAGTACCCAAATTGTAATTTTAAGTAAATATTAATGTCAATAACCAGCCAGCGCTAACACTGCAGCTTATACTAAGCAAATATGGGTGCTACAGAATCTTAATATGACCTTTACTTACAAATTCAAAGTGTAATACTGTATCTCATTTCATGATTCTCAGATAACTCAGGGGATTGTACGCTGGCCTTACATATTAAGGAAAGCTCATTTACCTAGAACTTATGATTCATCTAGACAGACAAGCAGCAAAACTGTCAAAGTCTAAATTTCACCCTTAATCACAATGGAGAGTCACAGCAAACTCTATAGAATTCTATAGAAGCTTGAGGCTTTGTATGGGGTTTTCTTGATGTAGGACAACGTTAAACAGATCAAGTATCTGCACTTATTAACAATGATTGAAGAGTTTTTAAACTATCTATTGTTATTAAGGCGATTCTGTTAGAGGGTAACCAAAGTTAACGGGAGGCTGCTTCTGTAGGCCTCAACATCTCCATTTCTCCATTCCCCTCTCCCAAAAGTTGCTTCCCATGTAACCCCTCTGGATCTCTTTAAAGGCTCCCTTTCACCTTCCCCACCACTTTCTTCTGCGAGGATCTATCTATTCCCTATACTCCCCTCCCTTAGATTACAGCATCTACTTTCCCAATACCCCTCTTCCACAGAATTTTTGACTAGGAGGCAAAATCCCTAGGACACCAGTATCTAAAAAACAGAGGTAGGATGGGCGCTGCAAAGACGGGATTCAGTTAAGTTGGAACAGGTAAATGGCTGCTTTCAAAATTTCTTTGATCTGCAGTAAATTACAGGGTCGACTGCAGCCTTCAGTCCTGCTGGCCAACCCAGTAAACTCCCCTGTATCCCACAGATCCTCCTGGAAGGAACTTCTGAGTGCTTCACCCAGAATCATCTACTACACAGCAAACAGAAACAGGGCTCTGGGACCGCAAATCCAAAAGAAACGTTCATTCCTCGCTCCGCTGAGCTGGTTACGCTCTCGGGGAGCCTGGAGGGAGCCCTCCAACAACGGTAAGCTCCTGCACAAGCTTGATGGGTTAACCCACAGAGACAGCTTACAAGATCCGAGACAAAAAGGTGGACGGCTCATCGGGGCTGCAAGCCCTGGCAAAACCCTGGCCTCACTCAAGTCAAATGGCAGCAACACATCAATTGCGGTGAAGTCCTGCTTAATCTTACAGACACTTAAGCACACCTTTTGAAGCCACAGAAATAGCATCATCTTCCGATGAGACTCACCATTTATTCTGCTTTTCTGCTCCTACAGAGTAAGGTAGAAAATAGTGGTACTGTTACACTTGTCTAGATAGATTAAAATATTCAGATTGCTCAGCTCCTAAGACTAACATCATTTGTTTATTTGTTTCTGTGGGAAAACAGAGATGAGATATTCCAAGCGCTTACTGTTTGCATGGGTTACGTTACAGATGCTCACCCAAAGCAGCTTAAGAGTGTGATTATTTCTTGGATTTTTTTTTTTAACCTCAGATTCTTTTTCACAGCAATCGCTACAGAGCACAAGTGTCTCACTGTAACGTTTCTATCCATCAGGCTTTTACGTTTTAGGTTTTGCTCAATTAGTAACAGGGGAAAAGAAAAAAAAATATCTTTATTTTCCGGTAAAACATTCCTCAAAAAAGGTCAACATTACTACAAAAACAACAGTATTGAGACAGTAAGGACAAAAAACATCAAAAATATTCAGTCAGACTGCTGCCTGAATAAAGCATTCTTTACGAGGGGGGCAGAGGAAAGCGAGCTTCAAATGGCTGAACAGCTTAAAGACTTTGCGGCACATGATTTATATACTTACAAGTTGTTAAAGCCTTTTAAATTAACTACCACCAAAGGTTTACAAATTTCGGATGGAAACAAATGCCTCTTACTAGGCTGCGGGAGATTGACTGTGTTTGTCTTGTCTGAACAGCTCACATAGCACATTATTTAAAAGAGATCTACTCTGCCTGCGTGCACACACACATGCATATATATATATATATGCATATATATATATAGTATCTGGAAAAAAAAAATGTATTTACCAGCTGACAATAAGAAAAGCACCACACGCTAGGAACAAGAAGCTTGCCACTGACGACTACATCCAGGGTTAAAATATGTTGTTCCATCAACTGATTACAGCACTATTTTTAGTCCTCTCCTATAACAATAGTCAGTAAAGAAAGAATGTGAAGTCACAAGTATTAGACAGGATTAGGTGGTTTAACTACTATTTTTGTAGTAAAGGATTCATCATTAGAATTGCTACTACCATTAGCATTCGAAGCAAAAAGCTATTGAAATTGCAGATTGGCTAATGCTTTACATGGCATTTAGCCAAGATGATTAATGATTCAGGGTACAGAAATAAATGCAAGAAAGGCAGCCTTTCAGAATGGCTTGGCTTAGTTAGCTAATTATGTTTTTCCTCAGATTTTATTCACTGAGGAAAGCGCTTCATTAATGTGGAATTTAGGTTACCCTGTGGTGTTTCAGGCACATACTGTCGGGGCACAAATCTCCAGAATACTGGATTACAGGAAAAGTAACCTTAACTTTGCCCCACTGGAGCTGGAAATACCTCGCAAAAACCATCTTCTGCTTTCCAGACGCGTGTTTGGGTCACTGCTTTTGCGCAAGCAGTCGGGGCTATGCTATGACAAAGAACTGGCAACAGGGCTTGCTCGACCTCTGGAAGGTCTGAGCCTTGTCCTTTCCCTTCCACCCCTACGTTGACCTTCTACGGTTTAAATTCACAGGAAAACGGTGTAAACAAGCAACGCAGCAATGCCCCGTTTCAGTACTTTTGTCAGAAACGGATGCAAGTGGCTCCTTGCCACAGTGACTGTTTGCAGCCGGGTGAAGGACTAATTTGGGGTTTAATAACAGTTGAGTGCTCATCAGCACGTCACCGCAGCATAGGATCTGGGTCTGCACAGCGTCAGTACAGGATCAGTAAAGCAGCCAGGTAGCTCCTGCTAAAAACAACTGCCCTAGAACAAAAGTTACCCTTAACAAAGGAAGAGGAGTAACACGATATCTTAGAGCAGATCACTTGACCAGAGGGAGCGCAGCATCACATCGCATCCGCAAACAAAGGCAAGTTTGTTCATTACAGACCCGCAGGATCACCATTCAAAGACGACAGCCTTAAAGCTGTCTCAGCATATACCTGTGCTCAGTCCGTGCCAATTTTCAGACATGGGCATCACCAAACTCAACACCCTGGAACAGCGCTTTGTTAAGGAGACTTCTGTGCAGCAAGTTCTTCTGTTTTTCAATGGAAAGGACATTTCTTAAGAATTAATAGCGGCTTGGAGTGGGGGCAATGGAAATCCATCGTGCAAGTTTACAACTTAGAAGCTACTGAGGATGGATTACATGGCCTGTACCTGATGTAAAGTTTCTCTTCAATAGAAGGCACTACAAAAGAAAGAGCATCATAACCTGTTTTACAGAAACTCAGAGACGTCCCACCAACTCAGAGACGTCCCACCAACTCAGAGACGTCCCACCAACTCAGAGACGTCCAGCAAACCACAGAAGAGCCAATAAGGGGAAACCAAAAATTGGAGAGAAAGGGAGGAAGAAAACAAGTAGGTGCACCCAGTTTGAGAAATGCAACTTCTCCACAGGAGGACCGTTTTGGGTTTTTTTTCTTTTTACAACCCCTTTTTTCCTTACATCACTAGCCCCATCTGCACTCATTGAGAGACAAGGTCCAAAGAGGTCAAAACAAGCACGCCAATTTGAAAGCAAGTTTTAAAAAAAATGCACTATTCTCAAAGATAAGTATATAGGGAAGCTATGCTCTAAAGTTCTATACAAAAAACACACACAAGCACAATAAATTAACTGGAATACTTAAAGTATTATTTAAGCACTGACATTTTCAAATTCAATAATGTGAAAACATTTTTTTCTTCCTGAGCAAACATCAGAAAAGGAAGATGACTACAAAAATACAGTAACACATAAAGAAATCGCAGAACTAGCACACCAGATTGCTTGTGCAATCTGAACTCAAGTTAGGTATCTGGCAATTGACTGTCAGGGATAGCAAGACCTATAGATTGAGAGTCAGCAAGTTCTTACATTGACTTCCAGAAGATTTCAGGGTTTTTCTATACAAGACAAGGATTTTCCAATGCTCAGCTTTCACCATCTAACTTAACCAATCTATCCATGCTCCCTCTATCCCAAGAGGAATTTTCAAAGGGCAATGTAAACCAGAAACATTAATTAAGTGTTCTGAATCCCATCCTCCAAGATATCCCTTCTCCCATTTACTACAGAGAAAATCCTACAAAACAAATTAGCCAAGCTAGATATTTCATTCTGGCAAGTTGTTACATTCCTAATTATCTGGATATCAACTTAGTACAGTCACTGCACTGCTAGCGTAAGGAAAACCCCAGCTAGTACGCTGCCATACAAAGAAGCACCTATGAAAACTCAACAGATTTAACAAAACATACATCAGAAAATGTTCTTCAAGAACAGAAGCATACATTATATTGCATGGGACATGTCCTTCAAGGACTCTCCCCATGCCTTCAGCTGTAGCACAGGCAACCAGACTATTTGGACCACTGTAGTCTCACACACCACGTACCTGCCATAGACAGGCACATAAATTTCTCCTAAAGCATTAAGTGTCTCTTAAACAGGATTTCACATTGGAAAAACATGAGGGCTTCTGCTTGCTTAGCTTCCGGGATCATTTTGGAGAACCTTAACATGACTTTAAGGCAAACCTTGGTAATGATGCCTGCCAACAGAAGAATCAAACCCAGACATTTACACAGCTTCAAGTAGCACGGTTTGGGCAGCAGGGTTTTAGAAGGGCAGCTGCCAGGAGAGTTATCTTCTATGCCCACTTATATGTAAGTTCTCGTTTAATATGCTGTCTGGTCACATCACCAAAGGGCAAAACCGAGTGTACAACTCAACTCCAGCCCTGTTGCTTTCACTATTCTTCACCAATTGTATGTGAAAAATTCCCCCCGTTCAAAAAGACAATCCCTGCAGAGCTCCATTGTCTCAAATTATTAATTAAACATGCTCTCAAAGAAAGTAAATTCCTAAAGTCATTTGCCTCTGCTGAGCAACTCCCTTATTACTCTAACTGCAATTCAGATGGAGTCTGAAGTATATCCATGTAATGTAATTCAGAAGGGACCACCACGAGAGTAACTCTCTTGACTGAAGTTCACAGTCACAGAACACACATGCACGTGAAAGCCATACAATCCCAAGAGTCCCTCATCCAAGAAAACCCAAACAGTTTTCCTAAAAACCTGTTAAGCATTGATAAGTTCTTCCAGCTGTCTATCTCAACTGTCTTTCATTCCCCTTAGTAGCAGTAGGTGGCTGTTTGGATTTGTAATGGAATATGCAATCTTTCATCACCAAGTCAAATCCAACCTAGGCCGTTAGTCATCAGAAGTCATCCTGTAACTCTTTACTAACCTTTGTGAAGTGAGCTGCTGATCTCAACCCATTTTCTACGGGATAAAATGCATTAAAAAACTCCTAATGCAGCTAGCCTAACAGTCTGTCCTAATAGCCTGAAGAGTAACTGGGGCATCACAGAAGAACTACAGTCCCAACCTCTTCGGTTTGAACCGTAAAGTTACTGGCGAACATCGACGCTCCACCTAATCTTGCTGCTGCCTTTTGCAGTTAACAAGAGATGACTACATTTCACAGCAAAGACCTGGCTGATAGAAGTGTTCTCCATTTAAAGTTTGATGATAAAATATTTGCAGTTGCAGACATTTTCCAAGTTTGTTTAGAAGTTCAGAGATTCTAATCTGGAAGGGAGAGTCTGTTTTCATCATTACTGCTGTGTCTGCAAGAGACCAAAGAGGAATTTCGAATATAGGCTATTTTGATGGGCCGTGTATCTTTGATACCTACATATGAATAAAGGCTGCAGCATCTTTGTTTCATTATACATATTTATATATATAAATAAATACATTTTCCCCCTCTCTTTTGGGGTAGGGAAAAAAAGGGGAAATTTTTTAAGTAAAATATAAAAAAAACAGGCATTTTTCCTCTCATCCCGAAACTTCCTGCTTACAGTGAGAGGACACTACCTACCTCCTTGGGGCCAGAAACACTTTTTTTTTTTTTTTTAAATCATCCCTATTAAGGCTATTCACAGCTCAGTCCTCAGAGCTGCTAGTCAGAGGAGGAACAGAAGACAAGGAGAAACAGCAAGCGCAATCAAAAACTGAAAAGCAAGGATCTACTGTAAATAAATTCTGACTCATAACATCCATAAGCCTTCAATAACACATGATGAAATGCTATCATTTGGAAAAATCACTGGAGTCTTATCACCAACACAGACAGAGTTAGATGGCTGTCCACATACATAACACTGAAGGAACTAGGATTCAACAGTTAAAAAAAAAAATCCCTCTGCCTTTAATTATGACCTTCTAAGCTCTAGGCAGATATTAACCTATAATACCATATACTTAATTTTTCTGACTTTCCATTATCTTTTAGCTACTGGTTTTCCCAACCAGTTTTTCGGGAACAAGAGGGGCCCTCACTGCCATACCTTTGATGGTTTAAAGGAAAAGTACAACAAATTGACACTTAAGTCATCCATAATCATGTCCCATCTTTCTGCAAGTCCCACCACTTCCTTGCATTTCTTCTATTCTTGCAGGATAAATTCAGTTCTACTCCAGTTAAGCCTGAATTGAATTCAATGACTTTTCTGTATGCATAAGACTGTTTCTTGCTCCAAGGAATTTGTAATTTAACAAGCAGATGCAAAGGTGGCCAAAAAGCCAAAGGAATGGCACTATTAAGATTTACATGGATTTTATGTTCTGTTTCCCACGAGCAAAACTGAGGCACACACAGAGCATCAGAGAAAGAAGGACTCAAAAAAGGCAGAAACAATAAATATGTAACTGTAACTGCTAGCAATCGCTATGCTATACAGTACAAAATAAGAGAAAAGAGTTACTGTCCCATCCCGCACTGTTGACTTTGATGAAATCAAATAGGAAGATTGGTTTAAAGATGGATGCGGAATGTAAAACACCAGACGTGTGTGATGAATACATTACAGGAACATAAAAACCATTAGAAAATAGAACAGATAAAGTTCTAACTTTAATTACATTACAGTGGGTTTTTCTTAAGCTTCAGGGTCACGTAATGTGAAAATCCAGAAAGCATCATATGCGACATTATGAGCCTAACCTTGTAGGTATATTTTGTCCACACAATCATCTCAGAAGCGTTCTGCCTCGGAAGTGTACCTACATTATTTTAAATTCATTCAAAATAGTATAAGCTAACCAGAATTGTACCACTTTTTTGAAAAACTACTCTTATTTTACTGAACAACTCTCCAAAGAAAATTAGGCGGAGGTAAAGCAACAAACCTGACATTAGGCCAAGTCTTTGAAACAGGTTCTTTCAAGTGACGTTTTCTAAGTTCACAGGTTATCAAAGAACGCAGTAAAAAAATAAAAATAATAATAATAAAAAAACAAATACCAGTGCAATTTTTAATGACTGCAGGATTTTTTTTTCCCGCCACCACCAATACATTTTGTTGTCTTTGCTTTTAGGGATTTTCAAAAAAAAAAAAAAAAAAAGAAAAGCATGAGTTGGAGGAAAAGAGGATTAAGAATTTTATGACATGTAGTTCAATTTATGAAGTCATCTTTACACAAAATATCCAAACAACAGCTGTCCCTGTCTAAACATTTCCATGCTAGACTGCATGAGAATTTTTTTAAATCTAAAAAAACGCAGCCATTCAGTCAGAAATTTTTGCTTACTGTTTCTTACATGACTTAAAGCATATTAAAACCTCTTCTATCTACAGCTCTTAAAACAAGTTTTATGTTTAATGACTGAAAGCTTAAGAGGTTAAAAAACTGTATCTTACTTCAATGCAGTATGTCCTTTAAAATCGTAATTTAATTAAATACTTTGTTTCCACAAAAGGGAAAAAAAACTACAGTATCCTCTGGGCTGCTTACTTCAGATTACAGTATTTTAGACTGTTTTTCGTATGGAACAGAAATTAACAGGGCACTTGGGTTTACTTCCTTGTTGATGCACATACTGACTTCAATGAGGTTGCAAAATTCCCTGCAATGTTTGCTTTTAAATGGGCCAGATGACAACACACCCCCTGGAGAGGCACAGTGGGGGAACAAGGGCTTGTTCCTTTTTTTGTTTTAAAAACTAGAGACAGGACATGTTAATAAGGGTTACAAAAGCTTTGCGTCTGCTGCTCTGAAAAAGATTTGTGGGAATCATTCATTTCTAAAACGTGCTTACAACTAAATTTTGTTCCCATGCCTCTCTTAGAAGAGGCAGCAAGTTTCCTTAGCTCATTACTATATTTGAAGAGTTACTTACAGGTCACACTCAGAAAACTAGAGTGAGTCACGCACTCATTTAACTCGCAGTACATCTGACAATGAAACTACTGGAGAGACATCTAGCTAGTAAACACTACTACTAAGGCATGTTTTGGCCCACTACTCTTTTGGAAATATTAAGTGAACGAAAAAAGTTACTTCTGCTTCTAGAAGTACTGATCCATGATGTTCTTAACACCGTCTTCTCCACTCAGCTAAACACATTAGTAGTACTGTCCCCCCCAATTATAACAAAAACCACAAAACAAAACAAAAAAACCAGAGCAACACACATTGCAAGCAACTTCCAGAACTGTGTTTTTCAATATTGGGAATGCTGAAAGCTCAACCTACATGCATTGGCTTTTAAAGCAGTTTTGTAATAACATTACATAAGAATTCTTTAACTACAGCAACAGATTTGAAAAAAGCTGCAGCAGTCACTGCTAAACTGGTTCACACATACAAAAATCAATAAAGGCAATGATAAATTTTGCAAACAGATGCGTTCTACTGTCACAGAGAGCGGACTGGGATTTCAACACCCTCAAGAGCAAAAACATTTCAGCTTATAGCTAGCAAGGCACTGCAATCCTGAAAAGAAAAAACAGAAAAGAGAAGTATGACTGTTGCCATTCTAATGACACAACAACCAGCTTAAGCTTTAAAAAAAAGTTTCATTAAAAGCATCTACGGTAAGCTCGATTTGTTCACATGTTCAGTTTGGAAACATTTAACTTTTTTTTACCTGATGTTCTGCATGAATGTTATCCCCAGTAGGCCAGCGATGTTTGCTGTTATTATAGCCGCCTCCACCACTTCCTCCTCCCCCAAGCTGCTCACCATGCTGCCTCTGAAAGAAGTAATCCACCATAGCGTCGTCCTGGGAGCGGCCTGCAACTCCTATGGATCCAGGAACAGGACTGGAGTGCGTCCCTGCTGCAAGCGCTTGATTTGCAGCTGGCTGTTGCTGAGCCTGGGACCCTGTTCCAGATGTCAGTACAACAGGCATGTTGGGATTAGCTGTATCTTGAGTGTGCTGTTTCAGGTGGGGGCTGAACGAGTCCTGCCAGAGCACTGCTTTTCTCTTCAAAACACACGCAACGCTCATTCCACCAACACCTACAGGGGGATGGGGGAAGAGACAGAGAGAAAGAGAGAGAGAGAGAGAGAAGGAAAGGAAAGCATTAAATCCATAGAGCTTCAATTTTAAATACTAAATAAGACCCCCATCTTAGAACCAACAGGGAAACACCAAGATGCCAAATCTGACTCCTTACAGCACAGCTGTTTGCTAGCTATTAACTAAAGTATAAAAATGCACATTAGCCAGAAGTCCACATTTTGCGCTACACAGTACTATCAGTATATGCAAGATTCATGTAAGGTGCCTATCACCCTGGTATCGGACCACCCACTTATGCAATGGAAACGCTCTGCGCTGGACAAAACTCTAAAGCGCTGCCCCAAAAAATCGCTAGAAAGGAAACCCCGCAGAACACAGCACAACTGAAATTACAACATCAGCATCGGCCACGCATGTTTACAACCGACAAATTACGGTGCAGATCTTCAACCAGTTCGCAAGTCCCACTGTATTAGGGTATGTTTATTCAGTAAGGCAAAATATCAAGGCAACTTTTTCCAAATGCAAACTTGAAACCTTGGATTTCCACTAATATGGTTAATCAGGTCCCAAATATAATGTGCGCTGTCTCACAAACACAGGAGCTGGCTTGGCTTGTGAGATGGTGAGATATACCTACACGTTTTATATGAGATGCCCTGGAGAAAGACCAGCCAACCTCCTAGCGCCCGGGATATCAGCAGAACCTTCCAGAGCTGGAGCAGCCAGCAGGGTCGGTTCAGCTATCGATGGTACAACGGAAAAGCCGCACTGGTTGTCCAATACTGACAAATATCCCAAATTATCTGCACATACCCAAAGTTATCTGCACACAGTTCAACAGGCAGATTAAGCTGACAGCAACTTATTCATTTACTATCCCCCAGGATATTTTGATAGCATCCCAGCAGCACAGAGGCATACGAGTTTGTTTTTATTTGGTGTAGGACGACTTATCTTCTGATCCTGAAAGCAATGAAAACATTGCACATGTGAACAGAAAAGTGGCTTCCCCTGTTATGTAATGCTCGCACAGTGCAGAGAGCACATCGAAACTGGATTGGTATTTCAAGGCATGTTATAGCCAGAATTTTTTTTTTTTCTTTAAACATTGCCAGCTTATGACTTCGGTTACCTAAGTGCAACCCCACAAAATCACAGGTAGTTTCAAGGATGAAATTAGGGGCAGAGTTCGGCCCTTAGCGACTGGTACTACCTCTGCATACCAGCATGAGAGTGCTTTTACTATTGTACCTTGACTGCTGTAAACCTTGGCCCTGCTCCTGAAAGTAGCTCTGAAGGGCCTGAAAGGAGGCTCTGTTTCCTCTCTGTTCATCATCGCAATTTTGAACAACAGTCAAATACTACAAGCAACTTCCAAGAACAATTTTGCGACAGCAGAGAGAAAGCCGACAAAAAAAAAAAAAAAAAAAAAAAAAAAAAAAAAAAAAAAAAAAAAAAGCAAAGCAAGTCTTATCTTTGATCAAAATTATTCAGGCTTGTCCCACTAATCAAGAATAGTGTTTCTATTTTAGAATAAAAAAGTGCAATGAGATTTTTATTACATCTACAACATGCATGTGTCACCTTCCTCCTCACCCCCACAGCCACGTAAACAAGTAACTCCGCAAGGCATTTTATACGCTTAGGTATTTTATATATATATATATACACATATACATATATATACACACACACCGCCACAGGTTAAATACATGCACCATTTAAGAGAACTCTAGTCATTCAAACCCTACTATCTTTAAGAAAGTCTGGATATCACTACCACACTTCTCAAATACTTATTAAAACAGTGTAACAACGCCTGGTATTACTAAGCCATCGCTATTTTATTTTAACAACACAATACACTGATTTACCAGTATTTTTCCTTTAGTTTCTCGGTAATAAACATTATAAACAAAGTCTTTCAATGCAGTGAAATGAACAAATAAAGCTCCCCTAGACCATAAGCAAAAGTAAACAAAATCAGAAAATGAAGTAGTTGCTGGTAAGAAATTCACATATTACCAAGCTGGGCGTGGGGTGGGTGTAATTATTAGTTTATAAACAGTTAAATCTGAATGGTCCCTACCAAAAGGGGTGACAAAATATCTCAGGGCAGTCTTTAGAAATATATATATAAAGATACAATGATTTTGAAAAAACTTTTGACTATTTAACTTTATATACAATGAATAGCCCTGGAGACGTCAATGAAAACATCACGACGTACAAAGTTACAGGCGCAAGCCTTGGCAGCGATAACACCTCCATTACTTTCCTTCCTCAAAACGCAGGGGTCTGCCATGCCCCTGCGCCCAGCAGCGCGAATTCATTTCTTTCCCAAACTGCACGTAGAGCTTTAGTGCTCTAATGGAAGTATTATAATACCTAGAACAAACAGCAGAGCAGAAAAGTAGTAAAAGTTTGGGGGTTTTTTTTCAAATATGGAAAAATTAAGGCTTTGAAAACAAGAACGTGGAAGGAACCTACTCATTTACAATTGAGCCTTTAGGAGGGATGCATTTTGGCCTAGTGGATAAAACATACCTTTAAATAAATAAATAAACAACTGAAGTTGTTGACCCCCCAGGCCTCAGCAAAGCAAGGGAGGAAACTGCAGGGTGGGGTTTTTTTTGTTTTTTGAGACCCTAGAAAATCTCAGTCAAGGGCCAGTAAAGGCACTTTTAAGTTCTGCACAACTGCCTCACGCTCCGAGAAGCTTCCTCTTTCATCTACCGTAGACGAGGCAGCCCTAAACGAGACGAGAAAACTTGGCAAAGGAGACATTTTGAAAGGGAGCAAAGGGGAAAAGAGAATTCTGGGTAGTTCAAGTTTAGTTCCAAGCTGTGTTTTTATAGAAATGCCATGTTAAATGTAGCAGACAGCTGAATACTGTCATTCAAAGCACACAGAGCATCAGAAATATGTTAAGTCACCTACACAACACACATTCATTAACTAACCAGCAGCTGCAAGCCGTACTACTGCAAACATCTAATGGCTACTAGGACCCTTTTCATTCCCAAACTCCTGGTAAAAACACAGAATAAACCCTTCCGATGTAAACAGCTTCTCGTGAAGAGCTACGCGTTTACAAACAAAGGCGTCTATTTAGACATTCTCAGAGAATACCGCTACGAGCCATTCGAAAACGACAGTTTTCCCTGCCCCTCGACAAAACTATAACGCGTAAATAAGCCAGCCTGTGTTATCCTTACAAGCTAAATAGTTTAGATTATGGGACTCTCCACAACCAACAAAACTTTGGAGCTACCACTACGGGCGTTTTCAGTACGAGCAGCAGCGTCGCTTAATAAGAGGGCTACAACATATCGCGCAGCTACGCGTCTCCAAGTTCATCGCTCTGATCCAAGGGGGTTCCTCTAAAAATCGCAGGCGGTTAAAAAAAATCAAGCCGGCGCAAGATGCCGAGTGAAAAAAGTTAGATCCTGAGTTAGGACAGAGCTGGGTTTTTGGGAAGTTAGCCTGGAAATCGAAGCTGCCTCCCCATTGTTCGAGAGGTGTGTGGCCTACGGGAACTTTTCGCGTTAGAGCTCGTGTTCTCCTGAAAACCTAGGGAGACGCAGCAGGAAGCGGGGAAATTGATAACCGACCAAAACGCTTAAACCAGCATTAAAACCCCCGAAGATAAAGTGGAGCCCTTACCCCACCTCCCTCCCTCTTCATAAAGGAAATTCCTTACTCATGATCTGCCTAGTAAAAATCGCTGCTCAGAACAAAGTTATTAAACATTGATTTAAAAAAACAACAAGTATTTCTCAGTTTGGGGCAAAAGCCGGGCTGCTCTCTTAAGTGTTTAATCGAAAAGGGCCGAACATGGGTATTATGCGAAAGCAAAAGAGGAGGGGAAGGGAAAAAAAAAAGGGGGGGGGGAAAGAAAAATAACCCCCAGGATCACACGGCACATCAAAAAGTATTGTCTGCGTTTTCGCTTCCTTTGAAAGGTGCCGTCCTCCCCCTCCGCCGGGGCCGCCGAGCCGCCCCCGAACGAGACCCCCCTCCCGCCCGGCCGAGCCCGGGGGAGGAAACCCGCTCGCCCGCAGCGCCGCGGCCCGGGGAGGGGAGGGGGACAAAGAGGGGCCGCGGCCCTGCCCTGCCCCGCGGACCCCCGGGGAGGGGCCGGAGCCGGGGCCTGCGCCGCCGCCGCCCCCCGCCGCAGGCCGGGCCCGGGCGGCGAAGGTGGGGGGGGGGGAAGGGGCCGGGGTGCCGCCGCCCCCGTGGGCCCGCCCGGGATGGCGGCCGCCGCCGGCCCCACAACAACCACCTCCCCCCGCCGCGGCCGGGCATCGCCCCGCGGCCGCGGGGGGCGGCTGCCCACGGGGGGAGGGGGGGCCGCGCCGCCCCCGCTAACAAAGGGGCCCGGCCGCGGCTCCCAAACACGGACGAGGCGGCGAGCGAGAGAGCCCGGCGCAGCGCCCCGCCGCCGCTCGCCTTCGGGGCGGCCTGGCGCCGCTCCGCCGCCCCCCGCCACCAATATGGCCCCACCGGCGGCTCCGCTGAGGTGCGCGGCGCGCCGCGGGCCCGCTCCGGTGCCGATACTCACGGGCGGAGCGGTAGGATGAAGATGGATCTCAGCCCCCCCCAGGCCGCTCGCCGCCTGCCTCTCCCCCGGCCTTTCACTCCGACAACATGGCGGCCCACTGGGGACTGGGGCGGCGCGCTGCATGCCGGGAAGGCGAGGCCGGCCCGGCCCGCGGC
>PTFA01000144.1:2080174-2126652 GCA_003342895.1 Casuarius casuarius | reverse complement strand
TGCTCATGTGCAGCCCTTGTTGCCTCGTTGCCCCCCAAGCCCCACACATCGCCCTCATTGCCCTCCGCACCCCACAAACTGCTGCCAGCCGCTCCTCACACCCGCCCCCCCAGGCCATGTCCCCTTTTCCGTAATTATTTCCCCTCCCCGGGCGGTTTTGGAGGGCTCCCGGGGCGCCCGAGGCCCTGTGGGCGCGTGGGGGACCCCAGGGCGGCCGAGCTCTGCCGCCTTCTTCCTGGCAGCGGCCCGAAAACGGGGGCTCGCATTCACGGCGGGCGCTGGGGAGACACGGCAGCACCGCAAACTTTGGCCCCGGGGTGTTGGACTGCTCCCTCGCGAACCACGTTGCGGTGATGTCCTCGTGTTATAAAAACTGTAATTTCCTCCTTCCAGCGATCGCCAAGCCTGTTTGCCGACGGAAACTAAGCGTCGCTGCGGTGTAGAGCGCCATCGCCATCATGGACTCCCTGCTAAAGCGTCTGGGTTTCTCTGCAAAGCCCCAGCTCTGTGGAGACCTTCGTATTTGCTTGATTTTACTACCATCAACACCTAGATCATAAGCTTAGTTCAAGTACAAACTTTCTGATATCAAGCAAATAAGGCCCCAGCCCTGACTGAGGCTCACGTGCTCCGCGATAATATAACATTTTATTAGAGTTATCACAGTCATTATCGCTGTTAATGCAATTCCTCGCCAGGTGTAACCGCTCGTTATTTCTATTACAATATAACTACAGTCATGAAAACAATTACTGATGCAATAATATTAATTGTGTCCAATGCTTTTAATTTTTCCCAAGGGGAAAATTACGTGTGCGCCGAGTTTGGTTTGGGATCAGCGGCGAAGATGATCAGAGAATTCAGATCTCTCCAGCACAATCAGGTGCTTTAATCGTTAAACATTGTCTTTTCCCAAATTGGGACAGGTGAGATAGGCTAAAGCACAAACTGTACTCCGTTCCCTTTCGCCGGCACCGCTGTAACCACGCTCTGAACTGTGGACGTAAACTTTCTGTTTTTTCACAAGACCTGCATTTTCTGCCCTTTGGCCACCTCCAGACCCCCCGCGCGGGATCGCGGCTCCGTTGCGCTAAGCGCCAGGCTGGAAGCTGCCAGCCCCATCGCTGCGAGCGCCCAGTTTTTCAGCCTGCCGGGAGGAAACGGCAAATATTTAGTTTGCGAAGGGCCTTCTCATGTAACGTCCAAGGAAATGAAGGTCCAAACTGGAAGCACAGACAAGCAAGTGTATATAGACATAAGTGTGTCCTCTGTAATGTATAGAGCCATACATTCCCAATCTGTGCATTTATAAGCGCAGTATTAGCAGCCAAACACACCTTCTGGATTTTCTCCCTGTGTGCCCCAGCTCTCTCCTGTGCTTGCAAAACCAGGACAGCTTAAACTACACAACCCAGCGTGCATCGCTGCCTCCCCAGCCAGGTTTGCACTCTGGACATTAAAACAAAGCACTGTACTCTGGGATCGGTAGTTTTTGCAAGAACACGTCCATGTTAAAGGGACAGCTCGGTTGAAACCTTCTGACGTGAATTTTACCCACCCTCCCAAGTTTTGGTGTTCCTCTCAGATTTTTGGAGCAATTTTACAAAGGCACCTGACACTTTAATATAATGTTTTCTCTGCCTGCTCACCAGGCTAGCGAACCACACCACCACCAAGAAGAGGAAACTGCCCGCGCAGGGAAACGGCGCAGGGAAACGGCACGGGGCATGCTGTCACATGCACAAAGTAAGCAAACAAACAGCACGTCGTAAAGATTACAGGGTTTGAAAAGGTTTTGTAATGCGACAGTGTCCCTCCAGCTGCACAAAGATCCGAGCTAGAGATTTGGGTCCCAAAACTCTGCGCTTTTGTGGTCCGATCAAGCGGATGTGGTTTTAGGTACCAGAAGTTAGTTTGAGCCCAGTTTATCATAATAATTAACCATTAGCAGGACTGGATCCAGCTGAGGTAGCTTGTATCCATTTCCTCATCAGATGCCTGCAGGGAGTGATGGGGATCTAAGCCCTCTGCTGCTGTGCCATCCCTTCCAAGCCGTTTCGGCTCTGCGGTGTGCATGTTGCATGCTGTTACAGACCTTACAGTGGCTGAGCACCCGGGGAGCACTCCTGGGAGAATCTAGGCCTGGCCTAGGCCACCTTCCAAAGCCCACGGGAAATATAGCTGCAGCCCGGGAGCTGCTAGGTGCCCCAGGCTGGGCATGATGAGGGACCTTTGGGATTAACAGCTGTTAGCAAAGCTTTCACTGTAGATGCTGGATTTAAAGCCAATATATATCCTCCAAAGCATTGTTCTGCTGGTGCCGATGTGGCTTCTTTGACCTGGTGCAGGACAAAACCAAAGAGGAGGGCTGTATTAAACTCAGCACAGCTCTGCTGGGTTAAGCCACATCCGCTGCAGGAGCACTTTTCCCATATATATGTGTAACGCTTTTAATACAGATCTGTGCGCCCTGCTGACACAAACCCCTGACGGTTCCTTTAGCATCCTAAGAAGTGCTGCCAACATGGAGCCTGTGGAACAAGTAGCTCCTGTTAGTGAGGCCTGGCTGCCCCAGGGCTCTCTGAGCCCTTCACCAGAATAGGAACATCAGCATGTTACTCTGGCAAGCGTTCCCAGCAAGGATGCAGCTCATTCTGCCAAGTCGCGCTCTCCTGTTACATGAAAACCTCCTCGGTGACATGAGTCAGCCCATCAGAAACAGCTGGGCAGTGAACCCATATCAGTTCTTAAGCTTCCTGCTGGGAAAGGTCTAAATTCACTTCTGCTGTGCCACGGTGCAACGTCCCCAAAATGACACCAGTGTGAGCGAGTCCAACCTCGTGGCATAGTGGAGGCCCATGGAGACACGGATAGTAAAACTCTGTCATTTTGGCACTGGAGCTAATAAATCTGAGCACGCACCCTTTGGCATCTCTGCAAATGGCTGAACTTCTGTAACAGCTCCTGAACCAGCACCTCGCGGGCTGATACACTACAATACATCAGCATTGATTCTTGCTTCCTTAATATTTTGGGCTGTTAAATGTGACAGGTCAGGACAGCTGTCCTCAGTGCAGAATCCAGGGGAAGGAGGACTGTTGGGACAGCACCCACTTCTGCCGGCCATCTCCGGGGCACTGTGTTAGCAAATTTGGGCGACCTCAGGGCAATGCCTTGCTGATGTGGCTTTGTGGCCTGGGGTTATCGTGCTGCCGGTAGCACAGAGAGCCACGAGAAGCACTGACCATCCGGTGCAAGTCAGAGATAGCAGCTGTATCACGGAAGGTTGCAGTGCACACCCAGCCTACAGCTAATGGCTTGCTGACACTAGAAACATGCTTTGTGTTAATTATACCTAGGATAATTACATTTATACCGGTATAATGAGAGGGGGAGGGAAGGAGTCTTTCTGTGGATGAAGTATTAATGGTTAAAACCCGCTTATGCCAGTAACAAGTTTATTTGGTTTAGGAAGAAAGGTGCGGGGAAATGGCACATGGGGGCCCACGGCCCCTTGGCTAGAGGACTGGGGGCCTGAGTTCAGGTCGAACTTTCAGCATCTCAGTCCTTCGAGCAGCCTGTTCTTCTCCCTTCCCACGACTCCCATCCTTTCTCCTGCCCTTCGGACCGTGCCCGAGCTCCAGGCCTGATTCCATTGCTTGCAACAAGCTTTGGAAGTTTCTCCACTGACTTCGGTGGAGATTTGCCCAGGCCCTCGAGCTCCTGCAACAGGGACAAAACCATCTGGAAAAGCGTCTCCTCGTCCTGCCCCTGTGCTTGCTTGCCCTGCGAGAGAGCGCAGCTATGGTTTTTATTGTTTGTGGTCTGCTGGAGTGCAGGAATGACAGCACGGCAGCAAAGGCTTCCAGGAATAAAGCGGGGCCAAGGGAAAGGCCAGGGTTCCTGCAGCCACTCGCGGGCCGTGAAACCCTGCCAGCTGCATGAGCCATCGAGCCGTCAGACCCATGCGGGAAGACGGCCACTCCTCCCCGCTGATGTTCGCCCTTCCCGGGGGAGCTGCGGGCTTGCGGCTGCTCGGATGCTTGCACAGGGCGAGAGTACAGGGAGCACAATTTGGGGGTGCCTTGGGCAAAAAGGTGGGGGGAAACAGGATTCTCTCTTACAACAACCTTTTTTTTTAATTAACTTACCCAACGCTTCCCTCTGTTTTCTGCTGTACATGCAGGAATGGCTCAAACTTGTGCACCGGGACCATAGTATAAGTCTCAGACTGAGKAGAGAGGGGAGTAAAGAGAGTTATTGCACTATAAGGCTTATGAAAACACACCTTGTCTTCTCTAGCAACCCGAACGTGATAGATGCTGTTCAAGCCCGGGGAAAACGTGCTGCTCCAGAGACTTTATAGAGTCCAGAAGGATGGACGGAATGAGAGGAAAAGCGAACGCAGGGGAGACAGCGGAGGTAAGCGGGGACCCCGGGCAGGCCCCGGGGAAGGCATGTGGACACCCTGCTTGTTTGCAAGTGGGAACAGAGCTCCTGCCTGCAACGTGGTTATTTCTTCTTTTTTTTCCCCTCCAAGACGGTTCTGTCTCCTGGAGCAGAACAGCTTCTCAGATCTAAAGGCCTTGGTTGCAGCCGGCCTGTTTACACTAACCTCCAGCCTTCTGAGCAGAGAAACAATTCTGGGACGCGATCAAAGGCTGTAGTAGCATTTTTCTGGAGAGAGAGAGTGAGAATTGCTGAACTTAACACTCAGGCTCTTTAATAGTAGCTGACTGGAGGGGCTGGCAGCCTTGCGGTTTAGGATAAGGTTGCCAGGCATTTATGTTTGACCTGATTTTCTCAGCCAGCTCTTTTAATGCTGAGAGCATGAGGAGCAACGCTGTCCTTTAGAAGAGGGCCCAGACTACTCTGGCTGAAGGGTGTGGGCTCAGCTTTGGCCGAAGACAATAATAGCGTGTGCCCTGGGTCGAGGGCTGGCTTTGGAAACCTGATCTGCGCAGCCCTGAGTTGCCGAATGTTTTCTGTAATGCTGCAACGTCGCTGCCTTCAGCTAGGCTGTTCCTCATTTGCAGCCCTGCGCGGAGCCCTGCCTTCTCTTTCTGATCCTGCCTCTAATTTGCTTTCTGATCTTGCACACGTCACTTCCCGGCTCGGTGCCTCAGTTTCTACATCTGCCGAGCGGAGGAAATAACTTGAATCTCCTTGGGAAAAACCCTCAGAATTCAGACTCAGGGTACCTCACCCAGTGCTGGSACACCCACGGGGGTCCTTGCCCGTCAGCGATGCGCTGATGCACGTGTCAGACACAGCTGAATACAACCAGCAAATAAAATCCAGTTTCTTACCAGCACTGCCCAGGGTCTTGAGCCTGGGAGGTGGAAATTTCCTTCTGTTCTGTGTTCTGCCATTCGCTCTCCATCCGACCATGCAGAATAGCTTCCCTGGCCCTGGCTTGCCACGTAATGGGGGCACAGTCCTGGCATCAGTTATCCTGGGCTTCATCTTCAGTCTAAAAAGAGAAAAAAAGCACCTCTGGATGGTGGTTCACGCCACCCTAACTTCCGAATTACTTGCCAGAAGTGTCTTTCTCCSCGCATTGATTACAGGAGGGGCCTCAGTCAACTGCACTCTTCGTTAAACATCAAAGTTACCTGCCCAAATCCAGGTCCTCCATATGTGTCTAGACTCTCTATTCCTTGTGGTACCATGACACAACAGGTATCTCATCTGTGAAGCAGCATCATAGTCTAAGAGAAAATAAACCCAGCACTCCTGTGATTCATGCTGCTAGGAGCAGAGCCTCCCACAGCTCGATATACCAGACACATGCAGAGGACACAGAATTTAGCTGGGAAAGAAAATAGACTCAGTGACCCCATAAATCACAGATGAGCAGCCCTGGAGCCTGACCTAGCAGCCCAGCTACTTTCCCTTCCCCAGACAGACCTGGCCTTACTCAGCCTCAGGGAAACAGAGGTAGGTCCACTGGGTGCTTTTATTTCAAAGACTRAAGTGCAACTTTATGGTTTCCAAAATTAAAAGCCAGATTAGAGAAAAAGAGTGTTTTACCCCTGACTGCAAAATTCTTCTGTGGAGCAGCAATATTTTATTGGCCACAGAAAAATATTCTCCTGAATTACTTATTTTTTTTCTAAACCAAGCCAAAAGCTGCTGAGAACTTCATACGGGATGGTTTCAAAGTGTGCCGGCTTAACCAGAAGGCTTTAAGAGCCAATTACATCATTCAGCTACGTTACAGGGACAGCGTTTCATCCAACTTGGTTGCCTTGAGACAAAAAGTAATAATCAGCCCYGCAGTTGGGCAGCTCTGATATTTATTCATGAAGGCAGGCTGCATGCTGACACGCTGATCGCTCAATCAGCTACTTTGCAAAGACGGCCGGAGACCTAAATTGTGGTCAGCAGGAAAGACCTGTTTCCCCGCAGGTAGCTGCGGGCATCCAGTAGCAGAGGGATCTTGCCGTGTTTGCGGCACACCTGCTTCTAAGACAGCAATAAGAGCCTCAGCTTTGCCAAATGGCCCTCCTCATTCCTGGAAACGCTGCTGTAAGGGCCCATTCCCACGCACGCTCGGATGCGGGGTGTACACACGAGTGCTTTCACGACGGGACCTGTTGTCATAAGCAGACCAATACGGGAAATGTCATTTAGTTTCTGCAACAACTTTCAGTGATCAGATGAAATGGCGTTTTCACCAACACTTTTCGCCTACAGGTTTCCACGTTCTTGCTGAGAAACTGAGCGCAGACGCTTTCAGGAGTCAGCAACCGAATGTCTAAAAGTGGCTGGCGAAATTTTGCACTTACTGAAAGCTGAAAGAAATTCTGGCTTCCTTTAYTTCGGTGAGAACTACCTGACTGCAGTAAAGTCTGGAAGTTGCATTCTGGCTGGAAAAAAAAAAACACCAAAAAACCAAACAAACAAAAAAACCACTTTCTTGCAAAAAATACACAGCTAAAAGTTATTTTTAAGCAACTCCTGACGGTCTGCAGGAAGGGCTCATGCTGTGCTCAGGGCTGTACAGAGCCCACCGCAGAGTCCCTGACTGTGGGTCTAGACACAACAACCGAGCTACTTGGGAAAAAGTCTTGAGGATCACTGTCGACAAATCACAGCTATTTGCTCTGTGCGTGCAGCAAGGAAGCTCAAAGCCACGACACACGGACCATGGTTAGAAAATAACCCCTGAACTGTGCCAATGCCTTCATCCACATCCCTGTAATGTCTCCACCTGAGCCGTTGTCCTCAGTCCAGCTTACCACAGCTCACAAAGGTATAGCAGAAGAAAAGACAGYCAGAGGCAGGCAACAAAAATGTTCATTGCCTGGAGAAGCGGAGATGTGCCATGTGTTAAATCCAAGGAAGAGAGGGATGGAAAGACACATATGGGTCAGCAGGGCTTCCTCTCATTCTTACGTGGTCAGGAAGAAATTTTCCCGGGGAACAGATATCTGGGAACATTTATTGCAAGGTCACTAGCACCTTTCTCCGAGGCGTGCAGGGCCACGCGTTATTGGAGAAAGGATCCTTGGGGTGAATTTGATCCCCCTATAACCATGTTGTTGTAGTCTATGCACAAGAAAGTAACTGAGAAAACTAAAACGAAATAAAAAAGCAGCAACAGAAACAACCGATAACAACTGTAAACCAGAAAATAAAGGAAATCCTTGGGGTTTTTTTTGCCACATGGATTTTCCCACTGGACCTCACTGCTGCGAAGTGTCACTGCAGCAAGGACTGGGTGGGAGTCAGGGGCTGAGCACAGTGGGGTCCCTGCTCCTGCTCCAAAACATCTGCTGGTCACTGCAAAGCCAGGGCCTGAGGGACGGAGCCATGCTCCACGCTCCTACGGTTTCATCAGCTTTTTCAATGAGCTGCCRAACCGCGCAGGGCCCAGACACCAGAGCTGTGGAGAAAACAGGAGCTCAAATAGATACTGATGAATAAAAAACTCAGATGCTTGGGATATAAACAACCATTCCCTTCCAAGAGCTTTGCTTTCAGGTAGAACTGCACCTTGTAGGGATACTGGAGCAGTTTTGTTGACCGCAATCCCAGCAGCAGGTGGGATCCAAAAATCCCACGTCAACGCACCTTTGCTCAGCAAACCAACTGTGGGCAGGAGATGTCAGGAGATGGCACCTTTCTCCCAAGTCAGAGGCTGCAGCGTCCTGCTGAGCGTGGGCTCCTGTCCAAGGCTTGGTTGATAGCTGGCTGGAAAGGCAGATTTCAGTGCCRTACTCAGCCCGAGTTTGCCGAGTCGCGGTGGAGACTTGCTGCTGCTCAAGGCATCACGTCTGAAGTAGCTGTTTCTCCAAACATGTCCTGGGCCAGCCAAAGCCAGGGCCCTGCTGGGGAATCCACAGGGGAAGGATTATACATTATACATATGGATGGTCCAACCAGATGACCTTGCTCTTACCTCACCTCCCTGCTTCGCGGCCACCAGGGAGCACGCGGACACCCACCAGGAGCAGGACCAGACGTGGGATCCCTCTGCGACCGCTCCTGTGTCACTGAGGTGGGGAAATGCTGCTTRGGGACATTTCTTGCCCATGGGTGGCATCTCGTGAGTGTGAGGCAGCCAGGATCTGCCTGACGGTCCCCGTCTGCTTTCGCTGGTAGGAACCAGCACCACCTGCTTGATGAATGCTTGTGAGAACCCCCTGCTTGGAGGACGGGGAAATCTTCCCCCTCACAATGTCTCATCCCCGTTTCTAATCATTCAAGCTCTGAAGCAGGAGGCTGATTAAGCTTTCCAGATTGTTTGTTATCATTAAATATATCAACTCTGGATATTCTCGACAGGCAATTACATGACTAAGCCTTTTGGAAGCTGCTACGTTCTCAGCCTGAATGACTTCTTATTGCAAGAAGTCCCGTAGACTGATTACATTTTGTGGTGAGCGATTTCCTTCTATCAGCTCAGCATTTGCCATTTGCATTTCATCAGCTGCTCCTCGGCGCTGGAAGACGCGGAGAAGGGATACTCCGACTTACTCCCTTTGGAGCGTTTCCTGAGCTGAGCCGGGCTGGAGCAGGGCCTCGTATTGAGACGCCTGATCCTTTCACCACAGRGAGAAGATGGATTTATCGTGAAGGCCACTGCTGGCACAAGGGGGATGGATATGAACCACCCAGCATGGAAACGTGTGGGCTGTGCGTTTAGAGGCAGAGTCGAAGTTGCAGGGCAGCAACGCTCAACCGGGAGCCAGAGGGTAAGCTGTGATTGCGTGGRGGTAGCTGGAGCTGGACTCGCCCACCCAGTAGTCTTTGCCAGTCCTGGTGAAGCCCCAGTTTTCATGTGCTCATAGCTTTTCCAKACTTTGTTTCTTGGGGCTTAAATCATCCTGTTCAGTCTTGCCTCTGCGCTGGTCCCCAGGGAGGATGACAACTTGCTGTGCTGCCAGCCCGTCTCAGTGCTGCTCGGGACCCTGGCCCTGCTGAGGTCCCCTCTCATGGCACAGCAGACTACATTTTGCTTTTTCAGGATGCATTTCCTGTATTTTCCCAGTTCAGTGGAAAAAAAAATGGATACAATTAGAAGAACATCATCCCAGCTGCAAACTCACACACTCAAATTTAGGAAATACCAGAATTCAATTTGCCTGTGCAACCTTAATTCAGCCCCCTTAGGCACATGCTTTGTGATCCAGTCTTTAATTACAGGCTCACAGACTAGCTTTTCCCACGGCACCCGTGGCCCAGTTAGCGTCCCGGCTGGCTCTGCCCCAGGAATCGCTCAGGGCTGTGCAACAGGGGAGGATGAGCTGGTGGGACCCCCATGTCCCTTCTTGCAGGAGCTGGGAGGAGGGTGAGACATGAARGAAAGGCAGAAAGGAAGGTCTGATGCATGAAATGCTTGATTTTTTAAAAATCTCTTATAACCTGAGCAATTTAGCTAAAATTCAGGGTGCTGCAGAAGGATTTGGTTAGTGAGAAGCAGTCAAGATAAAGCCAGGGGCGTTTGGCACAGCCCTGTTTACTTACGGGGAGCCCAAACACGCAGGGGCTGGGGCAGCCAGAGCACCTCTGCTCGCAGATCCGAACCACGCTCCGGCCCCCCARACTCCCTGCAGCCACGTTTCCGATGCATGGGGGGCTTCCTCCTSCCTTTGCTCCTCTTGCACAGAGGGAAACCTTTTGCAAAGCCAGGGTCCACATCATCCCTCCACCCACACACACCTTTGATTTGGACACCCACATGCACCTTGGTGCTGGGTGGAGGCTGCTTTTTATTTCCACCTCCTGGTTGCAGAAGGGAGCCGAGCGGCTCCTGCATCTCCGCCTAACGCGGGGCAGCTGCTCCCCCCACCTGCTGGCTGCAGCTCCGGCTGAGCGCCCGGGGAATCGGGCCATGGCCCCGCGTCCCCACGTGCCACCGAGCTCTGCAAACCGCTCTTCCCAAAGGTGGCCGTGCGGACCACGTCGACCCCGCTCCGCCGGTCGGGAGCGGGCCGAGGGGGGCATTTTGCGACCAGCGGCTGCGCCAGCAAAGCCTCCAAGCGCAGCTGGGGTTGAGAGCAGCAAGACTCAGCTCATTTCGYGCAGAGGGAGGTCTGGGGTTTGCCACGGTGCCAGAAGTGGAGTTTCGCAAGCCTTTGCTAAACCCGCCCCGCGAGGGCCGTGCCAAAGCGGCGCGCCGGTATTCCCGCATCCTCCGTGCACCCCCTGAGCCCCGCGGGGCTGGCACGGCGCTTCCCGGCGGAAAGCTGCCAGCTCCTGACCAGCGCTCGTGGTTTCATCTTCATTTCACAGATGCAGGCTCAGATATACCCATCGAGGCAGCTAACGCCACGCGAAACAGCGTCATCGTCTCCGGGCGCCCGCCGGGACACCGGGAGACTCCGTTTGTCCGATTTGCAGCCGGCGCAGCTGCAGCCAATGTCGAGCTTTGCCCGTGCGGAGGGGCAGCGTGATGCAGAGACCTCAGGGGCTTCTGGTTTTGCGGGTCCTGAGCAGCTCCCCATACCTCCGCTTCCGCCACGAGCCGTAAGGGCAGCTGCGAGCTAGTACAAATTAAAGCGTTTTCTTTCATTCGTTGGATGTGCAAGATTGAAGGGGAACGTGGCTTGTCCACCCTGCCAGCTGACGTGCTGGAAAACCTGTCATTTCCCATGGTTTGGAATTGGCAACCTACTGCTGAGTCAGATTTCTTGGAGGAGATTGTGGTATTATCTCGCCAGGACGAGACGGACGAGGCAGGAGACAGCTGTCAGGTGAAACCCAAAGACCGAGAGGACAGCGAGAGGCAAGCTGGATACGGCTCCGAAAAATCAGAGGAGGCAGGAAAACCGCTCAGCCGTCCGCAGCTGATCGTTTGCCCGATATTCCCCATTTCTGCGCCGCCCTTGCCGGTAGCTCCTTGGACTTGCTCTGGATTCCCATCAGGGTGTTGGGGCCATGGTGAGGAGGGTCGGTGCATCCCTGCGAGCGGCTGGAGGTACCATCTCGGAAACATTTCTCCTGCGCTTTCCTTGCCAGTGCGATGGAGACCTCCCCGGATGGGAGGCAGGGTGGGGACGGCTGGAGCAAGGAGAGCAGCGGTCTCCACAACCTTTAGATGCGTCGCCCTGCAAACTCTGCCCGTCCTGCTGCGTGGCCGGAGCAGGTAGGAGCCCACGAGCAGAGCTCAGCTGCACCACGTGGATGGAGAAGACCTCCAGAGAGGTAGCTAAACCGCAGCGAGAGCGCGAGCACCACGTGTTGGGCACAGGCTCTTCCCTTCTGCTCCCAGCGCACGGAGCGAGAGACACCGGTGCCAGCAACAGCGCTGGAAATCCCATGGCAACGGGGCAGGGAGACAAGTTACGGGGAGCGGCGTGACGCAGCTGGCGTGGGCTCCGCTTTCGGGAGCAAAACGGAGCCTCGCTGCCCTGCCAGCCTCCTTCACCCTCCACCGGGCTCGGATCCTGCACGGCACCCGGGCAGCAGCCTCTGCCCGCCAGCGAGGGAGCCCGCCGAGGCGGCCGCCACCGCGGAGCATCCCGTCGGTCCGGGGGGACGGGCAGGGAGCGGGTCTCGGCCTAGAGGTGCGGAAAGCGAGTCGCAGAGCGAGCAAGGGGATTGCTGCCGTCCYGCGCCCCGTGCTGCCTGCGGGAGTCCCGGTGCCAAATCCTTTGCCGGCTCAGCCCTCCCGGCTCCCACCTTGGCTTTCCCCGCTGCATCCCGGCCTCGGCCCCTTGCAGATACCGCCTCTGGGGCTAAGAGCCGGCTGATTCGGAGCCGGCCGTGTCGCGGGACCAGAGCATGACGTTGCTTTGCTCCGGCAGAGCCTTCCCAGCTGCTATCCTGGCAGATGACGGGGCCGTATATTTGCATCCGGCGGCTTTCAGGAGAAGCCAGCTCCYGGCGCAGGCTKCRGGGATGCTGTCCYGGCGGCTCAGCCTCCRCGCAGGGCAAGCCGCGTGTCGTGCATCCTCCTCCTCCTTTCATCTCCTCCTAAAAACATCCGTTTAAATCAGCGCACCTAGGRAAAGGCGGCCGGCTTTGCTCCCATCCCGCGTTTCCTTGCTGCAAGCAGACAGTTCCTCCTCCTGGGCTATGGACGAGCACTCACGCAGCCCTCGCCGGCAGGGCTTTTCGCCCCACTGGAGGAGCCGAGGTGAAGCGTTTATGGCCGAGGAAGCGCGCGGAGACGCGACCCTGAAAAGAGCCTCTGTGCCTTTGTCCGACTTTGTGAAAGCGGCTTTTTCTTCCGCTCCTCGACATCTGCGACTCGCAGCGGCCGCGGGAGGCGGGCGGCGTTTCTTGCCGCGGTAAATCGGCCCTTTGTGGCTGCTCGTCCCCTTTCTTTGCCCTGGCTGCATTGGAAGAAAAGGGGCTCGCTCTCCCCGCCGTGCCCTTCCTGCTTGCGGCAACGCGGGGCTGCTGCCCCCGAGAGCCGCGGGACGCTCGGCCTCTTTAATGGGAACATCGCGGGCAAGGAGAGCGGCTCGGCCCGYGGCCTGGCACCTTCCCGCTGCTTTGAAATGGCGCAAATGTGGCACAAATCAAAGCACAAATGCGCTTTCACATTTGTCAAACGGTAGGAAGTGAAAGCAGCTGGATGATAAACCCTCCGTCCGCTGGGACATGGGCAAAATGCAGCATCGCCCAAGCCGCGTGCCCGTTCTGCGAGCGACGGCGCAGCCGGGGCCGGCTCCCTAAGGATGCACCGGTAGGATGTGGAGGAAGAAGCCCCACGGCTCCCACGGCAGCTTGTTCAGAGGCAGAACCAGCACCGACGGCTCCGGAGCCCCGTTCCGGCCCCACTGCTGTTCGACATCCGAGGATGCGCCAAGGAGCCGGGTGCTGCTAGGCGAGAGATACCCAGCGCGGTGGGACGCCCGGCGGGTTTCTTCCTCCAGCAAGCAGCATCCAAGCCCGGCACCGGGAGAGGAATTACAGGCCGGATTAGCAGCTGGCTCCATCACCTCCGATGGGTCCGTGCCCACCRCCACGGGTCCCAGAGCCGACAGCAGCCGTGGGGAGGGTGTTCGGATGTGGGCAACCGCTCGGGTGAGAAAGCGCAGCATCCCGAGCGGAGGTCGGACTTCCTGGGAGCGACGTGGCAATGCCGTTAGGTTGCTGGGGCATCTGCGGCGGCAACGGAGGGGCGGCTGTGCTTCCCAACACATGAAAAGAGAGACACGTAGCTGTGAAATCCCCCCCACAACATCATTTGCATCTTGGGTTTTCGGTCCCGGCATGAAACCAGGATGCCCAGCTCTGACGGCCTTTTTTTGAGTCGTCGCTTCCTTTTTAAGATCACCCTGTTTGCTCCACGTGGCCCTGTGTTCCTGTATTTGCAAAAGTCATTTTGATGGGAGACACCCCCCCAGTGCTGAAATGCACCTGGGATGGATATTTCTGTGGGTATGGAAAAAAGGGAGCAGGTAGAAATGTTGGGACACGTATTTTTTTAACTAAATAACCAGAATTTCAGGCAATGCTGAAGCGCTCCTGCAGCCTGAGGGCCCTTCTCCTGCCGCTCGGGCACTGCCATTCCCCGCTCCCACATCCCAAACGCAATTACAGGCTCGGCTAATCAGCTCAGGAGCGTCGCTGGCCTTACGGCGATCGGCATCACGTGCCGAGGGAGGTTTCTGCCAGGAAAYGAGATGTTCGGGGCCTCACCAGGAGCCGCCGGCTGGAGCAGCCCTCTCCCGCCGGGAAGGGCCGGGCGTGCAGGGATGCTGGCGCTGCCGGGGACCGGTGGCATCAGTCCTCACCTGCACCCAGAGATGAAAACCCACCTCGGGACCCGTGCTGGGATTTCCATCCGTGGTTTTTGCTCCCTGCAAGGCCCACACGAGTGAGATGGCAGCGCTGATTTAGGGGGCTGTGTCTGCACCGAGGCGATCAGGACGTTGTACATACGGCYGGAGCAAAGCCCTCTTCGCCGCCCATTTTCCTGGACTCATCCTGTTTCCCATGAAAACATCCCCTGGGTGAGGTTTGAAGACTTTATATTTGTCTCCTATTTGCAGCTATGAGGAGGACGGAGTTGCTTAGCCCAGCGAAAGGTGGGCTGYTCGCTTCGCCGCCGCTGCTGGGAACGTGTTTTCCCCATTTTGGGGGAAATCGCATGTTTTTCCTCCTTTGCCTCCATTTGCATCATTTGCAGTCATGGAGCCGCTGCCCGAAATGCCCGAGGTTCCCGACCCCCTTGCGGCTCCGGGCTCTTCGCGGACTGCGGGAAGACATTTCCTAAATGCCGCTGGGATCGATCGCGACTTCGCCTTCTGCGCTGCTCGGCGCTCGTGTGTGCCGTCATGGGCACGTTTGTCCGGATGCGAACGGGCCTCGTTACCTGATTGATGACAGCAAGTCAATACGCGCCGCGTCTGAAAATGCCACGTCGGGAAAAAGCGCTTTTAGCCGCCTGGAAAAGGAGAAAAAAAGTACAAGCACATCCAATAACGTTCGTTTTTCCCAATCATGTGTTTTACCACCTTTGCGGGCGGCAGGACGGGGAATTTGCWGGGATGCTGCTGCGAGAGCGGCCCCGTTCCTGCGCCGCCGGCCACCGCTTCCCGGCTCACCAAGGCGGACACGTCCCGCTCTCCGGGAGCCTTTGAGCTTCCACAAAGCAGAACCACCTTGAATTTAACAGCCTCAAAATTAGACCATGCTATGGATTTTGCTATTATTTTCCCTAGCAGTGCGTTTTCCTGATCATTATTAACTTAAATCGGGTTTTTGTGTTGGTCGCCGGATCGCTGCAGGCCGGGGCTGGGTTGGCTGCCGGCAGCGCTCTGTGTCGAGGAGCTGATGCACGGATTTTCCTCCAAATCTGCAGCCCCAAACGAAGACGCTTTTATTACCTGCAAAGCCAATTTCTCTCTTTCTGCCTCCTCAAAGGTCCTGCTGACAGCAAACACCGAGCATATGGCACAAAGCCGCTTACCCAACGCTTTTCCCTAGCACTCAGGTTGTGAGAAGGTTTTAACAGCAGCCTTTTTTCTTCCTTTCTGCCAGGGCTTTTGTTTAAAAAGGCSTTTTTTGTCAGAAGACATAAAAATCTGACTTGTTATAATGCCTTAAAACCCCCCGTGTGCTTTTACGCTTTCTTTTTTACAACCTTATTTTTTTATTTCCTTTCGGGGACAAAAAAAAMCCCAGAAACAAAGCCRAACCCGAGAGAGGAGACTGATAAAACCCTGCTCCGGGGCCAGCGGCATTGCCGGGAGCTGCCGAAGCTGCCAGGACACCCAGCGCCTCGGTGCCGCCGGGGCAGCATCGCCGGGGCCAAGCCGCCAAGATCCGTCAGTTTGGGTTGTTTGATTTATTTTTTCCCCAACGACACGCTGGGATATTTTGGATCCTTCCCAGAGTAGCCGRAAAGCATCTTCGGGGCTGCCAGCTGGGGTGATGCTGGTCGTGGGACCAGCTTTCTGCGGMTACTCGGCACGGCGTGAACCAGAGCAAACATCTCTGCAAACGCTGCCGGGAGGAGACGCACGGACGGGCCCGGACACGCCGGTCCGAGGGGAAACCGGACCAGCTTCTGCAGGAAAAATCCCCCCAAGGTCATTAGATGCAAAGAAACCGGCTCAGGAAGGCGGCGAGCTGCAACAGGCTGAAAGCCGGGAAAGGATCGGGGCAAAACGCTGACGCTGCCCCTTTCCCGGGGATCCCGAGCCGCATCCAGACCTCCGGCGCTGGGGAGGGCACCCGGGATGGGGCTGCCTAAAATCCCCCGAAATGTCCGTAGCAGAGGGGAAAGGTGGAAAAACCCACCCTGACCTCTTCTTGGTCGCCTCCTCCTTCTCGCCATCCTTCATGCTCGTTTTTTGAACYGCCGCTCGGCGGAGAGACGCCCGCTTTTTCCAGCTTTGTGCCAAAGCGATGCCGATATCGAAACAAAAACTGTCAAGACACCAACCTGCAATTTTTATGCCTGTGACCAACCAACCAACGTGATGGTCCTCTCTGTGTTTTCCATCAAGGGAGGGGGGAAAAAAAAGCCTTTAGAAGAGCAGGCTTTTAAAGGAAAGGAAACCCAGCAGGGCAGCATCCCYGGCCAGCTCCAGCGGGAAGGATGCATAATCCCAAGCTGGTTTCCAATTAATTCCCGCCACGATAATTATCCAGCAAATACATGTCYGTGGCATGTTTTTATTTCTCCTGACTGGGTAACAACATCTCCCGGGCCCTTAATCATGTTTTGCAGTAGGCAGCGTTTTCCGAGGGCCATCAAATACGTATCAGCGAAAGGACAGTGAATTTTTATGACTGCAAATACAGTGTAATAACCTGGAAGATGCAGCCCCCTCCCCTGCGCCAGCCCTGATGAGCATAATTGAAAAACACTTTAATAACTCGAGTGTTTCTCCGTATTAGGGCTCTGCCCGTAACTGTCGCTTCCGATCTGCCGGGCCGGGGCTGATGCCTGGGCGCTCCCGGGAAGGGCCCGTCCTTGCCCTCGGAAGCGGGTATTAACCCGAGCGCCTCCACCCTAGGGCAGCCCCAGGGATGGGTTTTCGGGGGAGAATTGCTGCTTTTACCCTCCGTTGCCGGAGCAGGATGCAGGAGCTCCCTTCCATCCCTCCCCATCATCCTGCTTTCCCAGGAGCCGGCGGATGGCCAAAAAATGACCGAAATCCTATTTATGGATGCAAAAAAGCAGAAAGCGGAGCTCGGCCGGGCCGAAGGCGTGCAAGTGGGGAGGATTTCCGTGCGTGCCCGGGCAGGCTGCTGCGGGAGCCTCAACGAAACCTGTCGTGTTTGCTCCAGAAACTGCTCAAAATCGGACGTGTCCCTGCAAAACCCTTGCTCTTTGATCGCAGCCACGCTTCTCCGCAAAGTCCTGCCGAGCCCCGGGCGCACGGGGCCGAGCTGGGGGGGGGGTATTTTCCCCCTCTTTGCCTCTTGGGCGCCTGGTCTGAATTCAACCCATCGCTCGTCTCTGTGGGGAAAAGCTCTGTTGCGTCCGAGCTCGAGGAAGCGCTGCCTTCGGTCCTCACGGAGATGGACCAAATTTCGGCACGTGCGTGACGGCGGAGGAAAGGAAAGGCAGGGAATTAGCTCGCGGAAGGGAGACTTTGCTCCAGCAGCGCAGCGCCGGGCCGCTCGGCGACGCAGAAATGGGTCAGCGCAGCCTCGCCGACGGCTTCTTCCTCCCCATCTTCCCAGCAAGGAACAGTGTGGCCCCGGCAGCGCGGCCGGCTCCGTGGAGGGGCTGGCGCGGAGGCGATGCCGGCCCTGGCGGATGCGGCAGCGCCGGGGATGCTGACCCACTTCTCACCTGCTCCCCGGGGCCTGATTGGCCTCGCCGTCGCCATAGCGACAGGCATCCATCCCTGCATCCCTCCTCCCCCCAGATATCCTCCCCTCGCTCCGGTTTTGGTACCGAGCAGGCATCAGAGAGCTCTTGTTTAATCCGGCTTTGCCAAGCCACCCCTAATTACCCCCTGCGCAGGGCCGCGGGAGGGAGGGGATGTCCCCCCCCTTCATGGGCATCGCCAGAAACCTGCTTTTTCGGCATAGAGGAAAAAAAAAAAAAAATCACCCACCGGTGCCAGGCTCGCGTGACCCCGGCACCAAAAAACGGCACGGCAGCGGTGTTTCGGGGCAGGGAGAGCCCTTTTTTTGGAGAGGGGGGCTGTTTTCCTGGCAGTTTTCCACCGTGCCCAGCAGCCGCTGGGAGATGCAATGAGCTGGCGAGGACTCAGCATCGCCCAGGAGTGAGGGGCTGCGTAGGGCAGGGGCCTTCCAGCAGGGAGCTGGTGGCCGAGCGTGTTAGGGTGCAAGCGGCACGAGATGCTCTTCGCAGCAGCAAAAAGTGCTGTCGGAAAAACCAGCGTCGTTTCTCCCACCACGTGTTCGTCAGCTTGGACGGCAAAATCTGACCCCGCCACGCTGGAAAAACCTCCGTTAGTGGCTAAACCTGCCCCGCAGGTGACCCGAAATATCTCCCCGGCGGCCTCGATGCCCCGCTGATGTCCCCACCAAAGCAGCGGTCCCAACCCTACTTAGCCGCTGGAGAATCCCCCCTCCCCGGGCTCTTGCCTTGCCGAGCGCCTCGAATCCCCGGCGTCTTTTTAATGAAAAAAATTGGAAACAAAAGGCAGAGCTGGCTTTGCCGGTAAGGCTTCGTGAGATTTTTCCATCTGGATTAAAAAAAAAAAGAAAGAAAAGAGGAAAAAAAAAGAGACTGAGGCGATTAGCCGGCATCTGCCCCTTCCTCCTTCCACTCCTCCCTCCTTGGGAAGGGGCAGCGAAGGGGAGAGGATTGAGAGCTGATTTCTCTTTCGGGAGCAGAAAGCACCGCCTTTCATTAATAAATAAATAAATAAAATTTTAATCCAAATGGCTCTGAAGCCTTTGAATGAAAACCCAGTCGAAGGCGGCAGCCCACCAAAAGGAGATGGTTGGCGCGAGCCGAGCGGGGCTTCACCATCCCGTCACCGGCCTCGAAGCCGGCATTGAACCAAATTAACTCTGTGGCCGAGCCGGCTGCCAGCACGCTCTGCGCTTAACCGGCGGCCGGAGCCGGCAAACGCCCTCCCATTTCCTTGGGAGCGATGGGGAACCCTCCTTGCAGCTTTATTTAATGATCTGACCCCACCGAACCGGGCTTCGGCCCCAGGGGGGGTGAATTTTCCCCCCCGGAGGCAGCAGCAGCGAGTCCCAAGGATGCTGATTTTCCACGCGGCGAGGGGCGAACGGTTAAATCTTAATCCTCCCGAGGCAGCGGGGGAATTTACCTGGCTGTAAATCAGCCATCCAGGAGGCCGTCGTGACTCTGTTTAAAAAGAAGCACTTATAAAATACAAAAATGAGCCACGTTAAATAGCGCTTTAGTTCAGGAGCAAGAGATAGCAGCGTTTTCTTAAGGGGGGAAAAGAAAAGGAGCAAAAAGCCCCACCAATTTTAATTGCCGCCGCTGCAGCAAGCCCACCAACGCACAAAAACCAGCACAGCCACTGGATGAAACTCCTTCGACTTTTATAATTACAGGATAGAAAAGAAAGCCTCGGGTCACGTTACAAACACGGTCTCATAGAAAAAAAAAATCGAATTGAAAAAAAAGAAAATAGTCGCGGAGCCGCGGCTGAGCCGAGAAGGAGGGCGGCATCCCTCGCTGCTGGATTTGCAGCGGAGAAAACTGAAAATAATCCCGATAATAATCAATCTAGCAGAAACGCAGCCAAAAGGCCGCCGGGGCTCGTGCTGTCCCCTCGGCTCGCCAGCCTCCCGTGGGAATGGCAACATCTCGCCCTGGGATGGGGGAGTTGGAGCGAGGCTGCGGGTGGGCTCCCGCATCCTGCAAAAGGTTGTTTTTTTTCTTTTTTTGGCTTGGGAAAAAGGGGGAAAAAGGCTCAAAATTATTGCCTGTGAAGTTTCCACCTCGAGGTGGCCCTGGGACAGGGAGGCGGCGGGGATGGGGCTGTCCCGGCTCGCTCCCGCGCCAGCCCCGGTGCTCCCATCCCCATCCATCCCTGCCGGAGCCGTAAATCCCAGCCGCCCTCGTGCCCGGGCATCCGCTCCGCTTTTCCATCCGCATCCGCTCTGCTTTTCCGTCCCGTGTCCAGACCTGCATTTACTCGGAGAAGACAACGATTTTCATGCTCAGGGTTCGCAGCATCTGCGCCGCCCTCGAGCAGCCCTGGCGGGTGGGATATGGGCTGGGGGCAGCTTTTTCTTCCTAAATTTTGCCCTCTGGCACTTCATGGCTGCTTGGCAGGAAGGAAAAAATACGGAAAGAAAACAAAATCCCTGCTGGGTGCAAAGGGACCCCAGGCCTGAAGAGCCGCTTGGTGCAAACGGGATGCAACCCCGCGCTGCCCCCAAGCAGGAGCCGGGAGCAGAGGCTGGATTTGGTGGCACGGGATCGGGAGGGGGGGGAAAAAAAAAAAAGGACAAAGAAAAAGAAACCTGGGAGAGTGACCTGGAGCGTTTTGTTAAATTTTCTTTCCACGTTATCCCAAGGCTCTTCGTTCCCGTCGCTGTTTTGAGCAGAGAGGGGTGCGACGGAAACCCAGCCTTGGGAGCGAGACCCCAAACCTTGCCGAGCGGCCCGCGTCCTCCCTCCGAGCCTTCCCTACCATCGGAAAGCATCTCTTCCCAGGTTTTTGGCAGCCGAAACGGATGGCCAAAGCTGGGGTGGTTTAAGAAAGGACGGATCCACTGCCGCAAACCAACGCCGCCGGCTCCGGAAAGGGCAGCCGAACGCTGCGGTGGAAAGCAGCCGTGAGGGTGGGAGCCGCCGGGGCCGGCAGCTGGGAAGCTGGGGATTTTAATTGGAAAACTGGCCATTTTCACCAGAAAACTGGGGATTTTCACCGGAAAACCGGGGATTTCAGCTGGGAAACCAGGGCTTCGCAGCCCCGCTGTCACATCCCCCCTCCGCAGGTCCTTCCAAAAGCCCCCGGGACGGCGTGGGAATGGTGATGCCGGACAAGCTCCCGGCTCGTCCGTCCGCCCAAATCTCCGCCGCTTGGCGGCTTTTGGGGAGAGCAGCGAGCGCTCGGGCAGGCGACGGCTCGCGGCGGCCGAAGCGGAGCAGGAGGCCGGCGGCTGCTGGATGCGGCCCCGCGGGAAGCGGGCTCGGAGCAGCCGAGCCAGGAGGCAGCGCCGGCGCTCGACAAACCGCTAGCTCAGGCACTTCCGATAAAAACATTCGTTATATTAATCAAAACGGCCGCAAAGGGGCGGCGTAGAAAGCAGCGTCCGTATTGCCAAATTCAAGCAGTCAAACGCTCCCCGCAACCGGGAGGGCGGCAGGAACGGCGAGGTCTCCCCGCGGGGTTCAATCCCGAAGGAGGCGGCGGCATTTCCCGGCGCGGGAAATCGCCGCCGGCAGCCAGAGACGGGTCCTCGGCAGCGTTTTATCCTACCGGAGATTTTACATCTTCCTTTTAGGAGCAAAACCCCTCGTTTTTCCAGCCGTCCTGAGTCCCGACGCCGAGGCTTTGCGAAGCTCGCTGAATATCCCGAGGCGCCGCGTTGCCGCGGAAAAGGGCCGGTTTGGCCCCAAGGCCGCGGCTGCTTCGCCCAAATTAAAAACACGGAAAGGGGGAGGTTGACAAATGGAAGAAAACGGGTCGCTCACGCTCCCACGCGCGCTCGCCCGGCCCCGCGCCCCGGAGACCTGCCGCGAAGCCCGCGGGAACCCGGCGTCCCCCGGGCGCGGGAACCTCGGCGCGCCACGGGGTTTTTTCAGGATGCTCGGAGACATCTCGGCGGTCCGGGCCCGGGAAGCGCCGGTGATGGCTGGGAGCCGGCCAGGCAGCGGAGCCCTCGGACGCGCTCAGCTCGCCGCTCGGCTGCCTTTCGGGGGGTGCCGGGAGGGGGGCCGGGGGGTGCGGGTCTTTTGCCGGACGCCGCGGGAAAAGCAGGCGAGGAAGCGAAGACGGCCTCGAGCGCCGGCTCCGGGCAGTCCTCGGGCCGCATCCGTCCCCGTGGGATGCTCGGCTCCGGGGTGGCGGCGGCGGGGATCCTGCGGCCTCTCGCTCCCGCGCCGGGAGGTTACCCGGACCTGGGGGAGCGAAGCGGAGACGCGGCGTTAGGACCCCAGCAGCACCCACTCGACCCCGGGGGACGGTGACCCTGGGCATCCCGCTCCGCACGAGGCTGCCGGGGCTTGAAAAACACCCAAAAGGGAGCAGAAAGCACCCGGGGGACGTGGATACACATCCCAACACCCGCCGTGAGCAAAGCCATCCCCGACGCAACCACCGAGCTGCAATCTCCTCTTTGCACCTACAATTGCACACCGCACCCTCGAATTTACACACCCGCCTTCAAATATAATTAATTTTGGGCACCTGCCGAGGCCCAAACGAGGCCGATCCCTTTAGATTTTGCAGCTTTATCGCATTTTAGCATTAAGCTTAACGGGCAGGGGAGAAAAGGGGAAAAAAACCCACCCAAACGGTGCTGATCGGCCGCGGACTCACGTGTACAAGGGCTGTAGCTGCAAGTGCGACGTCTTCTGCGGCGCCTGGTAGCCGTAGGAGTCAAAGCCGCCGATGAAGTCGACTGGGGAGAGAAGAGGGAGAGTAGGGAGCTTCCCCGGCACGGGAAGGCGCCCGCGTCGCCGCCGCGAGACAAACGGAGGAAAAAGGAGCCGGGCGGATTTCGAGAGCTCCCTCCGGCTCTTTCCTCCATGAGGCAACAGCCCCGGTGCGGCACGAGCCGTGAAATCCCCCCAGCATCATCTCCAAAGCATTTAAGGAGAATTATGGGCAAATCGCGTCTTATTTAAAAGGGGCGATTTATGGGAATCGTGGACACCGATATATCGCTGGTGCCCTGCGCAGCCACACCAGCATTTCCAGGGCGCTCCGGGATCCGTAGCGTGACCGAGCTCCCAGAAATAAATATATTAATCACCGAGAAGCGGTGATTCGCACGGATTAGCACACGATTGCCCGGGAAATCGGGGCGAGCTCGAGGGGGACCTGCCCTCCGAGCCTATTTGTCTTTCCGACTTAACACGCAGCCGGCTCTCACTTTCGACGGCATCCATCCGTTTCCAAATCTAATAAGATATTCCATTAAAAAGATGCATTTGAATCTCGGCCGCAGGGGGGAATTAATATTAAAAGTGTATTGAATGCAGGCGTTTTGTTTGAACGCGCGGCGCCGCCTGGAATGCAAACGCGCTCCAAAGACGGCGGCGGCGGCCGACGAGCCCCCTCGCCTGGTCCCTGTATACGGGCGCGGGTTGTGGCAACCGGCAGCGTCCAATTTCCCGCGGGGATTTTTGCCTTTGGGCCATGGCAGCGTGAAACGGCGGCGGGAGGGGAGGCGTGTGCCAGGCTTCGCGCCCGCCACAGCAGCCAAGCAGGGAAAGCATCCCGCGGGCTCGCTGCTGGCAGGGAAGTGGGGATTCGGGAGTGCACGTCATCCCAAAGATGCTCTCTGCTCAAAGCCTTGAAGGCCATTGGGGATGGGAGAGGGAGCAGGGCGCTGGCGCCCGTCGTGGATGTGGCATCCTGCTGCCCATCGTGGACGTGGCATCCCGGTGCCCAGCGCATGCCGATGCAGCATCCCGGCGCCCAGCACATGCCGGCGCCCATTGCGGATGTGGCATCCTGGTGCCCACCGCATCCCGATGCCCATTGTGGATGCGGCATCCTGGCAGCCACCACATGCCGGTGCCCACTGCATGCCGATGCAGCATCCTGGCGCCCACTGCGGACGTGGCATCCCAGTGCCCATCACATGCTGGCACCCACCGCATGCCGATGCGGCATCCCGATGCCCATTGTGGATGTGGCATCCCGGTGGCCAGCGCATGCCGATGCAGCATGCCAGCACCCACCGCATGCCGATGCAGCATCCCGGCACCCGCTGTGGACACAGCATCCCGGTGCCGGCACATCCCAATGCAGCATTCCGGTGCCCATCGCATGCCGGCGGCCATTGCTGACATGGCATCCCGGTGCCGACCGCATGCTGGCGCCCACCGCATGCCGGCGCCCACCGCATGCCGATGTGGCATCCCAATGCCCATTGTGGATGCGGCATCCCGGTGGCCAGCGCATGCCATTGCAGCATGCCAGCACCCACCGCATGCCGGCGCCCACTGCATGCCGATGCAGCATCCCGGCACCCACTGTGGACGCAGCATCCCGATCCCAATACAACATCTCGGTGCCCATCGCATGCCGGCGCCCACCACGTGCCGATGCGGTATCCCGATGCTGACTGTGGACGCGGCATCCTGGTGCCCACCACATCCCAATGCAGCATCCCGGTGCCCATCGCATGCCGGCGCCCATTGCTGACGTGGCATCCTGGTGCCGACCGCATCCTGGTGCCCACCGCATGCTGATGTGGCATCCCAGTGCCCGTTGTGGCTGTGGCAACCCAGTGCCCACCACAGCCCGGTGCCCATTGCAGACGTGGCATCCCAGCGGCCAGCGCATGCTGATGCAGCATCCCGGCACCCATTGCGGATGTGACATCCCACTGCCCACGGCATCTCCCACCCATTGCGGATGCGGCATCCCGGCGCCCAGCATATGCCAGCGCCCACTGCATGCCGATGCAGCATGCCGGCGCCCATTGTGGACACGGCATCCTGGTGCCCACTGCATCCCGGCACCCATTGCGGACGTGGCATCCCGCCGCCCACTGCATCCCCCACCCACTGCGGATGCAGCATCCCAGCACCCACCGTATCCCGGCACCCAGTGCAGACGCAGCATCCCGGCACCCACCGCATGCCGATGCAGCATCCCGGCGCCCATCATGGATGCGGCATCCCAGTGCCCACCGCATCCCGGCACCCCCCGCATGCCGATGCAGCATCCCAGCACCCACGGCATCCCGGCACCCAGCACCGGCCACCCAAGCGCTCCCGCCAGGACGCGGCGGGCACCCACTGCCGCACATCCCTCGCTGCCTTCGGTGCATCGCCCGGCCGCGGTGCGTCACTCCCTCCGTTTGGCCGGCGGAGGCGGCCAGCTGGCTCCAATTAATTGGCGGCAGATGAGCATTTAGCGTGGCCGGCTGGAGCCGCAACGGCCTGTTTAATTGCCGCCAGGGCGCCGCACGCTTTTGTATGGGGGTTGCAGCGATTACAGTCAAAGCAGAGCCGCCTGGACGGGGATGAGCGCCGGGAGAAGGCGACCTTTCCCATTTTCCCAGCAGTCGGATCCATGCCGGCGGGTCCCCATCCCATCCCAGCGCCCCAGCACCGAGGCGCCTTGGCAGGTCTCGGGGTCTAAAACCGGGCTTTGACGGGCTCCGCCGCCCCGCGCCGCCGAAGCACTTACAGCTGTCTTCCTCCTCCAGGAACACCTTGCTGACGTAGCAGGCGTAGACGAAGCCGAAGAGCTGCAAGACACAAGGGACGGGGACGAGCCGCTTACCGCGGGGGGATCGGGGCCGCCGGCCCCGCGGGGAGGGCGCAGGCAAGCTCGGGCGGGCGGCCGAGGGGGGAGCATCCCGGCCCAGCTGCGCCGCCCCCAAGACCCGCCGACGCCCAGCACGCCCACGCGAGGCGCCGGGTAAAGAGGCTACACCGTTTAGGGGAAAGAATTAAAAATAATAATAATAAATCTGGAAAAAAAATTATTTTTTCGGCCCATGGCGCTCCCAGATCCCATCCCGCCTCCCGGGTCTCCAGCCGGCGCGGGCGGCACCCTCGCCGTGCTTACCGCGAGGAATATCTGCGCGGCGCTGCTCACCACCTCGATGTACTGGTAGTCGAGCAGGCAGCCGGTGACGGTGATGACGTGATGGTCCTCGGGCGCCAGCTTGGAGTTGAGCACCGGCGTCACCAGGCAGCCCGGCCCGTTCTCCATCCACCACGAGCGGTGCAGGGAGGTGTTGAAGGTCATGACGAAGTCGCGCTCCTGCGGCAGGAGGGCGGATTCGGGCACCGCCGGCCGCCCCCCGTCCCAAGAAGCCGGGCGAGACGCGGGCGACATCCCCGAGGATGCTCGGGGAGCCGGGGCCCCGCTCGCAAAGCCGCGGGTGGGAACGTCCCCGCCGGCATCCCGGCGGCTCCGTCCCACTCATCCCGGCGGGAATTGGAGGAGCCTCCCCAGCATAACCCCCACGGGCTGTTGCAGCCGCCCGCGTTCAGGTGCCCGCGGGAATCACAGGGCGCCCCAACACCCCCGGGGAGGGATGGAAGGAGGAGGAAGGAGGAGGAGGATGGAGAGCCGGGATGGAGTTAAGGAGGAAGGAAGGAGGAAGGAGGAGGAAGGAGGAGGAGGACAGAGAACCAGGATGGAAGGAAGGAGGAAGGAGGAGGAAGAAAAGAGGAAGGAGGAGGAGGATGGAGGGCCAGGATGGAAGGAAGGAGGAAGGGGGAGGAGGACGGAGGGCTGGGATGGAAGGAAGGAGGGAGGAGGAGGATGGAGGGCCTGGATGGAAGGAAGGAAGAAGGAGGAGGACGGATGGCTGGGATGGAAGGAGAAGGGAGGAAGAGGAGGACGGAGGGCTGGGATGGAAGGAAGAAGGAAGGAGGAGGAGGACGGAGGGCCGGGATGGAAGAAGAAGGAAGGAGGAGGAGGACGGAAGGCTGGGATGGAAGGAAGGAGGACGGAGGAGGAGGATGGAGGGCCTGGATGGAAGGAAGGAATAAGGAGGAGGATGGAGGGATGGGATGGAAGGAAGGAGGAAGGAGGAGGAGGACGGAAGGCCGGGATGGAATGAGGAAGAAGAAGAAAGGGAGCAGGGTTGGAAGGAGGAAGGAAGAAGAAGGGCAGGGTTGGAAGGAGGAGGAGGAAGGAGGGCCGGGATGGAAGGAAGAAGGAGGAAAGAAGGAAGGGAGAAGAAGGTGGAAGGGAAGATGGGAGGAAGCGAGGGAGAAAGCAGGAAGAAAGGAAGGAAAAAAGGGGGAAGCGAAGAAGGAAGGAAGGATGAAAGCAGGGAGAGAGGAAAAGGTAGAAAGGAAGGAAGAGAGCAAAGGAAGGTGAGGAGGAGGCAGAGGACAGGGGAGGAAGAGGAGGAGGAGGAGGGCGCCCGGAGCCGGTGCCGCGCAGCCTCACCTGCGACAGGCGCCCGACCTCCAGGTAGAAGCAGATGATGAAGGCGTTCCAGCCGACCCACAGCACCAGCCACACCGCGTACTGCCGGAGAGAGCGCCGCCCCGCTCAGGCGCCCACGGGGGGGACGGACAGACAGACCGACCGCCGCCCAGGGGTGCCCCATAGAGACGGACAGACAGACCACCCAGGGACGCCCCGCGGGGATGGATGGACCCACCAGCTGGCCACCCACGGGCGCCCCGTGGCAAGGGATGGATGGACCACCCGGGGCACCCTGTAGGGATGGACGGACAGACGGACCCACCACTGGCTGGCCACCCAGGGGCATCCCGTGGGGTCAGACAGATGGACAGACCAATTGCCAGCTGCCCAGGGGCGCCCTGCTGGGATGGATGGATGGATGGACTGACCGACTGCTGGCCGTATGGGGCGCCCCACGGGGATGGACAGACAGATGGACCGACCCACCACCAGCCACCCAGGGGTGCCCTGCGGGGACAGACAGATGGACTGACCACCGGCTTGCCACCCAGGGGCACCCCATGGGGATGGACAGACTGATGGACCCACCACCAGCTGCCCAGGGGCGCCCCGCGGGGACGGACAGACGGACCACCAGCCATCCGGCTGCCCCGTGGAGACGGATGGACAGATGGACCCACCACCAGCCACCCGGGGCACCCCGCGGGGACAGACAGACGGACTGACCACCGGCTGGCCACCCAGGGGTGCCCTGCAGGGATGGACAGACTGATGGACCCACCACCACCTGCCCGGGGTGCCCCACAGGGACAGACGGACGGACTGCCTGCCAGCCAGCTGCCCAGGGGCACCCCATGGGGACGGACAGACGGACTGACTGCCAGCCAGCTGCCCTGTGGGAATGGATGGACAGATGGACCCACCACCAGCCTCCCAAGGCGCCCCGCGGGGACAGCCAGAGGGACCAACTGACCACCGACCACCCAGGGGCACCCTGTGGGGACAGACAGACAGACTGACCACTGGCCGGCCGCCCATGGGTGCCCCATGGGGATGGACAGACGGACCAGCTGACCACCGACCGCCCAAGGGTGCCCTGCGGGGACAGACAGACGGACCAACCGTCCGCCTGCCGGCCAGGGGTGCCCTGCGGGGACAGACGGACAGACTGCCTGCTGCCCAGCTGCCCAGGGACACCCCATGGGGACAGACGGATGGACTGACCACCAGCTGGCCACCCCACAGGGATGGACAGACCCACCACCAGCCACCCAGGGGCTCATGGGGATGGACGGACGGACAGACCGCGGGGACCACCATCCCTCGCGGGGACAGACAGACAGACAGACCGCCGTCCCCGGCTACCTACCACGATGAGGTATCTGGAGCGGTACTGGACGGTGCCGAAGATGCCCAGGATGACGGCCATGATGTGCAGGAAGTTGGCCAGGATCGGCGCCCACTGGTAGCCCAGGAAGTCAAAGACCTGCCGCTGCAGCGCTGCCACCTGCGCAGGCACCGGGCGCAGGATCAGGCCCCGCGCCCCCGGGCAACCCCCCGGAGGAGAAAAACACCCCAGGAAAAAAAAAAAATCCCTCTCTGACCCCTGGGAAAAAAAAAACACCCCTGGGGAAAAATATACCCCACTTTGGCCCCCGGGAAAAAAAACACTCCCTGGGAAAAAAACCACCCCTCTCTGGTCCCGGGGAAAAAAAACACCCCTGGGGGAAAAAAAAGACCCCCTCTGGCCCCTGGGTAAAAAAACCACCGCTCTCTGGCCCCCGGGAAAAAAAACGCTCCTGGGAAAAAAAAAGACCCCCCCCCCGGCCACCAGGAAAAAAAAACACCCCCAGGGAAAAAAAGACCCTCCTCTGGCCCCTGGGAAAAAAAAAACACCCCTGGGGAAAAAAAGACCCCCTCTGGCCCCCGGGGAAAAAAACCACCCCCAGGAAAATAAAAAGACCCCGCTCTGGCCCGATGGCCACTGCCCTGCTGCAAGCCGCGAGGAAGCCTGTGCAAAACGAAACGCGGCGTCTCCTGCCTATTACCCCCTTTTCTGTGGGGGCTTAGAGCTATTAATGGCTCCGGGTTTGGTGTCCTTAATTATAGGCTCGAGCTTAAGGAGGGTTTTGGCGGTGGCCGCTTGGCTGCCTCGGTTTCCCCATCGCCGAGGGCCGCGCGCGGGAACCTCGCCGATCCCGTGTGTCCGGAGGCTGCGAGCTCGGGGTGACCGGCACGCCGCCGGGCCGAATCCTGCTCCCGGCGATGGGAAATAACGAAGCGACGGGAAAAAACCAGGAGAGCCAGAGCCTGCCCGCTGTATCCGACCCCCAAAACTCGGCTCGCCGCTGTGGCAAAGCCCCACTCGCCCGAACTTCCCAGCTGCACTACGAGCGGCCTCGTTAACGAGAGGCGCCTCATTAGTCCGGGGCGCTGCCAGATGACGGGAAAAGCAAAAGAAATCACAGCACGACCATCCAGCCCGGCCGAGCATCACCCGCCACGCGATTCCCCTCCCGCACCGGGAAATCACACCGGGATGCGTCCAAGAACCGCTCTGGGGCGGCGATTTCTGCCTTAAAAAAAAAAATCAATTTTTAGGGGGAAAAAATATATATCCTTATACATATTTTCCCTATATATATAAGGATATATATATATATCCTTAAGCTCTCGCCCTGATCTCGTTCCCGGAGGCAGCGCCGGGCTGGGGGGGGGTCGGCAGGACGAGGCACCCCAGTGCCGCTCCGCTTCCCCTTTACGGGGAAACCGAGGCAGTTTAATCAGAGTCAGTCCAAAAATTGACCCGAAAATCTCGGCTCAGCTGCCGGTCGTGGCGATTTGGCCAACCCAAAATTTGCAAAAAAAAAAAACAAAAAAAACCCTAATGATAAAAAAATAAAGCCATTTGCAAAAAAGCCCGCCAACCAGTGGGGATCTCTCGCCTTGGTCCCACGGGAAAAAATAACCCAGGGCCAGACCCTCCGGCAGGGTCAAGGTCTGGATGAGGCCCACAGCCCATGTCACCATCCCATGGGGGTCCCAAACGCGGCTCTCACAGCCTGGACCCACCAGGGGAGAAACCCGAGGAGCCTGGATGCAGGGAGGGAGCGAGCAGCGGGGCAAAACCCACCCAAACTGGGGTATTTCTACCGCTAACCTGGAGAAAAAGGGGTCCAAATCCCGGTGCAATTTTTGGAGCGGTATCGATGCACAGCTCAGGTTTAGGGGAGCTAGTCCAGGCGCCGCTCCACGGGCAGGATGGGCCCCGCTGCATCCGAAAGCCCTTGCAATGGGGCTGGAAGCAGCTGCGTGGAGGGAGAAGCGAGGGGCCGGCGTCCCCCCAAGCATCTCCGGGGCGAACAGGCTCTCGGGGACGTTTCCAGCCCAGGGCTCAGCGCTTTTGGGTCATTTTCCCTCTCTCCGGGGATAAATAAAAATAACACGACGGATGAGGATGCTGCAGCTCCCAAGGGGCCGGGTCACGGGTTCGAATCCCGCCTCGGGAAACTGGGCACCGGCAGCTCTGCCTGGCCGTTGGTCCGGGCTGCTCTTTTAAGGCAGTTTAATGCTGCTTTGGCGACTTCTGCGCCACGACAGCCTTTGCTCCACCAGTATCGCGGCGAAGAGGCACCCGAGGAGCCTTCGGAGGCATTTTCACCGGAGCGGCCGCACACCGGAGCATCACTGCTCCGGGAAACCGGCTGCTGCCTAAATTAACGGCGAGCAAACGCCTTGCCCATCGGCAAGGTGCAAACACCGCCGCAAGCCCCGGGGGCTTCGTTTGAACAGCTCGGAAACAAGCTCTCACCCTACTCCCAAAATCCTCGGCGGAGTCGCGGCCCAAAAGCAACGAAGGGAACCAGGAAAGTGGTGCGGGCCGGGCAGGATGAGGCCCCGGAGCAGGCTGCGCCTTGCCCTGCACGGGGTCCCACAGCCCAGCTCCTTCAGGATGGGGCTCGCTGCCCTTTTTTTCTTTTTCCCTCCTCTTTTTCCCCGTTATTTATTTAATTTCTCCTGGCTGCTGCATCCGCCTCCGTTGCTATGGGAACAGCATCCAGCAGCCGTCTAGAGGCTGCACCCCAGGAGCACCCATGGGTGCAAGGCCGGATGGGCTCCCCAGCTCCGCCTGCCTGCTCCTGCCGCTGCCTGGGGGTCCCCGATCAGCCCTGGGATTGGAGGGGGGGATTTTCCCCCTCTTAAAAGAGCGAATATCCCCCCCGCCCAGTGCATCGCCTCCTGGCACCGGCCACTGCATCCCGAGCGCGGACACCAGGCCGGATCCGTACAGCACCATGTGGGCAAGAGACAAGGAAACGCACAGGCGCCGAGGGATGCTCCTGCCCCCCCGGGGCTAATTCCCGATTTACACCTTGCTACGACGGAACGACCACGAGGATACAAACCCAGCAGCGCTCCAGGCTCTAAAAAACAATTTTCCCAGGGGAAGCGACAGCAAAAAACAACACACAAAAAAAATCCACGATGGGAATTTATCCAGGGAAAGCAGCAGCGAAGCAGCCCTGGCAGAGCTGCCCGCCCTCCAGCACCTGCTTTTCCATTAAACGGCCTCCTTTGGGATCCCAAAATACCCGGGAAATGCTTTAAACAGCAAAAAAGCCCCAAACTTTATAGGCACGAGCACGGTGCAAAGACCCCCCCCAAAAAACCCATCCGGATTTGGCTCGTACCCTGCTCAGCACCCATTTCCAGGCAGGGCCCCGGCAAGGATGCTCCAGCCACGGGGTCTCGTCTGGGTACCAACAGGGACAGTGGCGCCTCCGGGGGTCCCATGGCAGCAGGGGGGCTCTGCCCGGGGTGAATTTTAAGCATTTCTCTTCCAGCAACCGTCCAAAATCCAAATTTTTCCCCCTGCTGCGAGCGGGTTGTTTGAGCTTGGAAACCTCGGGCCGTTTCATCCCGGCGGGCAGCTCGCCCGGAAGCTCTCGCAGCCTCCAAATCCTCTTTGCATCGCCTATAGGATGGAGATACAACACTACCGCTGTTATTTTTTTTTTTTTACTGGTGGATGAATGCTGAAACGGAGCGATAAGGCTGAGACTTCTTTTTTTATTATTTATTTATTTTTTTTTAAACCTCTCCAAAATGAACCGTTTCAACACCGCCAGGAAAAAAAAAGACAACAGAACCGAAGCGACTCGTTTCTCCCCTCTGCTTTTTCTTTCTTTTAGGGATTTATCACGCAGCAGCCCCATGGGAGCAGTGCTGGTAGCTCACGGACACAGAGGGGAAACTGAGGCACAGGGGGGGCCACATGCCTGGCTGCAACGAGGACCCCAGCCAGGGCTTGCAGGCAACCGAAATCGTGATTAATCAAGCGCCTCAATTAGCTGCGGGATTACGCTGAAGCCTCGCAGCAGAAAGCCCATTAGCGGCACGGACGCTCGGAGGCTGCAAATTAATTAAGACATAGCAAATCCTCCCCCAAAAAATAGGGAAATTGGGACTCACACCCGGCTGCAAATCCCCCGGCACCAGCCTGGAGCCCGCGGCCAGCCCTGAGCATCCTCACAAGGGAGGAAGCAGCCTCGGTTGTGCTCCAAAACCGCTCGGTTTCATGGCATTTGGGCAAAAAAACCCAACCCCAAAGCGCCGGGGATGCAGGAACAGGCGGTGAGCGGCGCCCGGGCCGCGGGTTCGAATCCCGCCCCGGGGATGGCAGCGGGTCGCAGAGCCCCGGGCGGCATCCGCTCGACTTTGGGCTCCCCGTAAAAAGGAGCCGTTTGGGCGAGGATTAAGCCGAAAGGCAATTTCCATGCTAATGCTCCCGGTTAAGTTCTTTAGCCCGACATCTGCGCGGAGCGAGAGGTAATTTCCCCCGGATCTCGACAAGCGACTCAAAGCCGCCATTAATATAATCCGATGGAGGGGGGGAAGAAAGAAAGAAAGAAAGAAAAAAAAAAATCCAATTTACTGACTTATTTAGTGACACCTTTCGTAATCAATTCTCCCAGGAAAGAAATACTGATTAAAGCCAACTGTATCTCTATGGCAACCGGCAGTCCCTCCTCCCACGGCTCGCCGGCTGCGAGGAAAATCGGGCGAGGAATCTGCCTGGTAACAACCGCGCTAACGAGACGGGGCGCAAAAATAATCCGGCGGCATTGCCGGAGCCGAGGCCGAGCCCGGCCGGCTGCCCAAAGATGTGTTTCGGCGCTGGGGCCGAGCTGCCTCCGAGGGGAGGTGATGCTCCTGCATCCCTGCGGCGTGGGAAAACGGGTTTGCGCCATAAACCCTGGTGAGTTGCCATCAAAATTGGGGTGATTCCCCAAAAGCAGCTTTTGCAAAAGGGCAACGCGCTCCCCATCCGTGCTCCCCACCCTGCAAAGAGGCACTGTCTGCTGGGAAGGGGTTTTTCATCCCTTGCTTTTTTTTGTTTTCCTAGAAAACCCTGCAAAAGTCGCTTGCAAAGAGCCGCAGACTACAGGAGCAGCCGCTCCGCACGGGGTCGGGGCTCTCCGCGGGGAAGAGCATCATCTGGCAGCAGTTATCCATCTCCAAGGGATACGTTCCCCCCCCCCTTTCCAACGGGAAAACAGCCTCCCCGGTCCCATTTCTGGTCCTCAGCATCCCCCTCCTCACCCAAGGCCATGGTCACATCTCCTCCCATCCGGGCTGATGCCAAGGGAACAAGCTCAGTCTTCCCATGTTGTTTCCAGGTTTTCCCATGCTGGTTCATATCTCCCATCCGGGCTGGTCCCGGTCCCAGCTGCCTTTCGGAGAGGGTCCAGCAGCCCCCCCACAGGATCGGGTCCCCACCACTCACCCCAGTCCCTCCGTGTCACAGCCTGTCCCCAAAACACCCACAGAGGGACCCCCAGCCGCCTCCGGGAAACCACCGTGGAAGAAGCCAGCACAGGCAGCCCCTGGCGTGGACATGTGCCGGATGCATCCCTGCAGGATCCGGCCTCCCGGAGAAGCCGCTCAGGACACCCATGGGTGCTGGGTGAGATGTCCAGGGAGGCAACAAGGAGCCGGGCACCTCCAGCACCGAGTCCCACCAGCCGATTCCCCCCAAGGACCCCGCTGCTGACCCCCGCATCCCGGCGGCGGCGATTCCCTGGCTGCCATCCCTCATTTTCCCAAACCTCTAACTCAACCCACTCCAGACACAGCAGTCATTACGGGCACACGCATTAAACCGAAGGCAGCCGGTGAGAGCAGCCGGTAGATGCTGCTCCGGCGGGTCAATAAATCTCCGCGCGGGCAGAATGCAAAAGCCCGATGCAGCGGGAAGCCCGCGGCGCCCGGCTCATCCCGCTGCAGGAGGGACCCACCGGCTTCCCAAAGCACCTGCACTGCTTTTCGGGGCACTTTGAGGAGAAAGGACAGCATTCATGTTAATTATTATTATTTAGTAATTTGGTAGCAATCCCAGCTGGGACTTTGCCTTAACTCAGCCCCAGCCTCCTGGCCAAACTCCAGCCCAGGTAATTGCTTTCTGTCTCCGTAAATCACCTCTTTTCATAAATCACCGAGGGTAGGCACCCTACTTTTTTTTTTTTTCCCCCTTTTTTCCCCCCCTTTTTTCTAGCTCTGGACATCAGATCGCACTTGTGCAACCCTGCACGCCCTGCCGGGGAGCATCCTGGCTCCAGCACCACCGCGTTCCTCCCTCCTCAGTGCTGGCCGGAGCAGAAAGCCTGCGTTTAGGGAAGCCCTTTGGGGGATTTTCCCCCTGGGAACCAAAAGGCACGGCCAGACCCCACAGGCAGGATGGGACCATTTCCCACACCGTCCCCCCTGCTCCAGAGCCCACGAGCTCTTTGGGCTGGAAGGAAGGATGCTGCTCCCGCGGGGATGGAGACAGAGCAGCAAGAAGAGGCGATTTCCACTCTCTCTCCGTTATTTCCCTCTATGTGTTTCCACTTATGGAAAATCCGAGCAGCCGGCATCCCATCTTTGCTTCCAGCCCAGGACAGGGAAGAGCCCTCCTCTATCCCACGGGACCTTCCCGCACCCAGGATGACAGAGAAAAAGAAACATATATTAGAATAACAGAGCTAGATGCACCCAAAAAACCTCAAAATGCAAATGGGCACGTGCATGCATGGGAGCATCGTCGCCATAAAACTCGCAGCCTGAATATTTTTAGCCGCTATTTGCTGCCTGCTCGCAAAAAAAATCCCCGTTGCCGTTCGACGCGGCGCCGCCTTCCCCCTTCATCCCCGGAGCCGATTTAATAAGGCGCCTCGGCAGCGCGCGCCGTGACCACCGGCACGTTATTAAGCACCACGATTAGCAGCGGCGGACGGGAGCTCATTAGAGACTTCTTAAACAGCCATAAAAATTGCCTTTATTAATCAGGTTCTTTCTCCTTTCGTATCCACCGCGTTAGGCTGGCAGGATACGTCCGGGAGGGACAGCACGGGACCCCCCAAGCCATAGGTCCCATCCTGAGCGGAGATGGGGGATGCGAAGGCAACGGCAGCAGCCGTTGGTGCCAAAATTGGGGCTGGGGGTTCACCCACCCCGGTGGCTGCAGCAGGGTGAGGAAAGGGGGTGCTTTTGGTCTTCTCCTGTCAACGGGCAGCTAACAGGGTGGATTGCCACCCAAAAATGCCTCTTCCCCTTGCCGTGACCGCACACGACTGCTTTTCCAGCCAGATGTGCTGCCCTGAATTTCTGACCCTGGAGCCTGCCCTAAGCAGGGGTCCCTTGGGGCACATCTGGAGGAGCAAAGGTGGTTTTCAAATAAAAGGTTTTCGGGGGAAAAAAGCAAAAAATGGACAAGCATGAGCATATCCTATGGCCCAACACCTGAGCCAACGCTCCCAACACCTGGAGCAGCCCCCACGGGTCCCCTGCAGACAGGGACCAGGGCTGCTCCCACCCACCAGCCTTGCCCCATCTCCTCCTCCTCCTCTGCAGATGGACAGACGGACGGATAGATGGATGGATAGACAGACGAGGGCTTCAAGCACCAGCCGGGGGCCGGTGTATAACGCATGTATAATGCATGGCGCCGGGCATGCCCGTCATTAGGGCTCATCCGGCTTTGTCTGCCCAAGCGCTGCCTCCCCGGGGGTGCCCAGCCTTTTGTCCGGGCGGGCAAATTAAAAATAATTGGCGGCCGGAGCCGGCACAGGCTGTTGCGAGGCAGGAGGCGGCATAGCAGAGCTCGAGCATCCCGAGCTGGGAACCTCCCGGAGCAAAACAGCAAATGGGTTCCCCCTAAATGCAATGCCCTCCTCTCCCTCGGTGCTTTTGGGGTGCCTTTCCACACCAGGGCACCCCAAATCTGCCAGAGTCTTGCACCATGCCCCCCCAAAATTGGCCTTTAATAATTCGTTGGTATTTATCGAGCAGCTCATAGCAGTAATGAGCTGTTGCAACCAAATTAAATCCTTGCTTGGAGTCACCAAGTTGGAGATGTGATGCAATTCCCCAGGGATGGTGCTGGTCCTGCCCGTGCTTCACCGTCCCTCCGGAGCCCTGCCCCGTCCTCGGGCAGCCCCGCACAGCTTCTCCCCATGCACCTCTTGGAAAAAGAGGAATAACGTCCCACGAGATCCCCCAGGAAGGAGGAAAAGGGATCCGATTTCACCCCATGACCGGCTCCAGTGTTGGGGACAACGACCCGGGGAGGCTCGCTGCAGGCCGGGCTCCGAGGTGGCCATGACCCACTGCGGGAAGCCACCAAGTCACAGCAGCCTCCTGCCCTGACGCTGCCCAGGAGCAGCGAGCCGAGGGAGAGGAAGGCTCGGCTGCCCCTGCAAGCTCCAGTTTGCAGCCGGCTCTCCCAGGCCAGCAGGAATTTCCCAGGGATTCCCCCAAATTTCAGCCAGCCAGGCTATCTGGCCACCCATCCCCTGGGGCCGGCTCCCTTGGGTGTTGGTGCCCCCCCAAGCAAGAGGGGCTATTGCCACAGGGTCACCAAGATGAAGCAAGGATGGGGATGCCTCAAGGCCACAGGGATGGGCTGCCTGGAACCCCCCCCCCATCTCCACCCCCCAGGGAAAGAGGTGCCCAGCTGGCAGCTCAGATACCCAGCACCTCCATGCCACCGAGCACCCACCATCCACAGGAGCTCAGCACCTCCAGAGGCCAAAGCCTGGAGCAGGGCACCACTCCAGGGTGAGCAAACACTCAGCTAGAGGCAGCCCCAGACCTGCAAACTCATAGGGACATGGCCAAAAGTGTCCTCTGCTCCCACCCCCAGCACCCTGCGCTCCCCAGGGGGAGGGTTTCACCCCCACAACCATCAGCCACAAAACACTTGTGTTTCTCATGCTCCAGGACAGCATCAGGGCAGAGCCAAGTGGCTTCCCACATCCCCTTCCACCAAGGGCTTTCCTGCTTTCACTCCCCAGCAAAAAAAGTGAAAATAAAATAAAAAAACAAAGCACACAGTGAGACACTTCAGCCACCCAAGCCCCAGAAAGAGAGCAATCCTTCCCAACACACACATCCAGCTAAACACCAGGAGAAACCCTCCAGGGTGAGGAATACCTGCAGCCAGCAGCTCTTTTCTCCAAAATGCAGCCCATGAGCAGCAGCACACACCAGTCCCAGGAGCATCACATCACATCCCCCTGCCAACTAAGCTCCAGGAGCAGCAAAGCATCACCTCCACACCCTGTAACCACCTCCCATTGCAACACCAGCAGCCTGGAAGAGCCTCCTTATTTGCCGGCAGCACATCAGCCCCAGGTGACTCTGCTTAACCCCATGAACCCAGCTGACTGGGCTGCACTGATTTATCCTGGTTTCCCCCGTGTCCCGGCTCCCTGCACAGCCCCGTTTGCTGCGGTGCTGCTGGCAGGAAGGGTCTGGCCGGGTGCAGGTGTGAAAGGAGAGGGTTGTTGCATTGATCTGATCATGGGGAGAGGCCAGAGTGGCTGAGAGCCTTAATTAGCCTTAATTAAGATGGTAATGCTGAGAGTCAAGCAGGAGGATGGCACTCGGAGCATCCCTGTCCTGCCTCAGCTTGTGTCCCCCGTGTGCGGTGGCATGGCAGGAAGGGTGGCCATGTCCCCCTGCTCGGTTTGCTCCAGATGAGACCCTGGTTTGGGCAAGGGGGGTGACGAGGGTGCCGGGACACCTGGCCAGGCCTCGGCCTGACACTGGTGCCCGGCTGCGGCTGCTTCCCGTAGGATCCCGCTCCTTGGAGCAGGCAGGGTGCAGAGCCCGGCACCCGCAGCCCTTCCCCAATCACGCAGCTTCCCAAAACACCCTGCTGCTAATTTGGGAGCTGAAAAAGGCACAAAGGACCCGAGTGCCGTCCCGGTGGATTTGACTGGCTTCAGTAAGGATTCAGGCTCACGTTCACCTCGGTAAAGCCCCCCTTCGCCTCCCAGCCGGGCCATGGCTGCTCCCGCGCCCGGCCTCGCGCGGCCCGTGGAGCAACTTCTTGGTGCCTTTGCAAATCCCAGCGCAGCAAATCATGGGGATGGTGCCAGCTCCCGGCCCGCGTCCAGCAGGGAACCCGAGGCTGGTGGGAGCCTCCGGCGGAGCAAAGCATGCCGCGACCCTGGCCTCTTCCAGCATCCCCGGGCGAGGCTCCCTGGGATGGGTGCTCAGCGCCCGGCTCTGATGCGGGCAGTGTGCGCAGGCACGGCGGATAGTCCTGCCTCCCCGTACGCCCTTCTGCAACGTCCCGGCGTCTCCTTGCTGGAGGTGGCCAGGAGCATCCCCACGTGGCCTTGGTCATGTCACTTAGCCCCCGCGAGCCTGAGCTGTGCAGCGGCGAGGGAGAGCGGCACAACGCAGCCTCCAGCAGCTGCTGTCTCGTCCCCGGCGGGGACCTTCCCGGTGACAACCCCCATCCGGCTGCGGAGGAAGAGGCAAAAAGAGGCAAAAAGCTGGGACCTCACAAATTTCCCCAGCGCCTTGAGTTTCTGGGTGCCACTTCTGTGCCCAAGGGATGCTCGGGGCGCCGGGAGTCGCTGGCTTTGGTGATTCACGCCGGCTCGTGGTTCTTGCCGTGGCATCGTGTTTTCTCCTCCCACGTTGCCTCCTGCCACAGCACGGAGAGCCAAAACATGCGGGATTTCCCCAAATTTCCCGCAGTGCTGGGGCTGCGTCTTCCCTCCCCAGGCGCATCTCCCCCCGCCACTTCCCCGCACGCGTTTAACTCCGGATGCGGCAGCGCTTCCAGCCCCGAGCTGCCCTCGGCTCTGCTCCGCGCCGGCCCGGGGACGAGGCCACCCCCGGACCACGAGGCGCGTCCCCAGCGCCCTCGCGGCAGCCGCATCCAGCCCCCCGCCGGCGAGGCGCTGCGGAGATCGATGCCTAATAACCATCATTTCCCCGGCCGGCGCTGGAGGAGTTATTAGGAGGGCGGCCGGCGCTGACGGGAACGTTACGGTTGCGTGAGCCTTTCGTTTTCCTCGCTGCGTGTTTCTGCAGGGGTTTTTCGCAATGCCGTCGCCCAAGCGGTGCTAGGCACCACCGGGGCTCGCGGGTCCCGGCCCCTCTGCAACTCGGGGGATTTCACAGAAATAAGTGTTATCTGCTGCCCGGGAGGACTCCCAGTACCCAGCGCCGGCTGTGCCCAGCATCCTCCCGGTACCCAGCGCCGGCCGTGCCCAGCATCCTCCCGGTACCCAGGGCCGGCCGTGCCCAGCATCCTCCCGGYACCCAGCGCTGGCCGTGCCCAGCATTCTTCCACAGGCGTCAACCAGGGCTCGCTGCAGCCTCCCCACCCATTTTCCATCTCCATCTCATCCACCCCAGCTCAGGGCAACGTTGTCTTGGTTTTTCCATGGCTGGAGGCAACATATGAGTTGACCTAATCCTTCCCGACAGCATCTCCTGGGCCCGCTTTGGTTCCCAGCAGGGAAGCAGCCGCTGAGGCCAGGGCAGCTCAACATAAATTGTAAGGGGGAAAAATGAATATATCGGTGTCCGAGCGGGCAGAGATGAGCCGGAGGAGAGTGGCTTTCCCCATTTCCCAGATGGGAAAACTGAGGCACGGAGTGCTGAGCTGGCTGAGGCACCTCCGTGCGCTGCCTCCTGCATCCCGCTGCCCGCCCGGAGCCAGGATCAGCCCCAGACCTGGCCTCCCCCTCCATCGCCAGGCCCCAAATCCCCCCTTCCCACCAGGGCCGGTGCTGCCGGCTCCCGGCTCGGACTCCTGGGCTCTTCGAGACGTTTTGCACTCGCAAAGCATCACGCCCGGGCAGGGAAGATCCTCTCTGGCATCTCCGCCGTCAGCTGGCAAAAAGGCTTCTCAGCCCAAATTACGCCAATTAGGCCCGGCCTCGGGAGTCACTCCTCGCGCGCTCCTGTTCAGCAGTAATTATCTCCCTCCCAGGAGTTTGTCAAGAGGCAGAGTCCGGAGTTTGCGAATAAATAAAACATAGAGGATCCAGGCCAAGATGTTTATCGATCCGCCGGCTCGGAGCTGCTGCTTCGCTCCGCAGCAAAGCAAATGCGTGCAACCGCCGCCGGGCCGGGCCAATAAATAACCAAGCGCCGTCTGTAATTTCCCAGCCGCTCGCCACCGGCCGGTGGTTTTCCACAGCCGCAAACCTCGAATCTCTCTTTTTGAGCCTTCTCCCGATCTTTTCATGATGCACTTCGGGATGGGATGGGAGGGATGCGCCAGGCTTTCCCACCGCCCGGCCGGCGGTGATTTGGGCACCATCCGCCTCGTTTCCCGGCAGTGATTTTCCTTCCTTTTCTCACGCCGCCGCGAGCTGAGTGCATCCCTTGGCCCGGGAGCCAGCCCTCCTCGAAACCCTCTGGCCGGCCAAATCTCCGCCCGCGATGCCTTTCCGCACGCCAACACTTAACCGAGTTACATCCGCTTAATCGGGGCTGCATTGATTTTTTGCAATGCTCATTTTTTTCCCCCCACCCGAAAGCCGCGCAGGACTACAGCAAATTGCTTATCGGCACCTATTATGCCAGCTCCGTTCCTTTTACCGCCCGGACTCGGGAGCTCGCGGAGAAACGAGATCGAGTTTTGCTGGATGAGCCCCTTTTCCCGCGACGCGCAGGACGCTGCCCTGGCCCCTCCGCTGTTGCAGGCGTTAGCATCGAGCCCGGCTGCCCGCAGCTTTCTGCCTCTCTCCATCAATTTTGCCCCAAACCCGACCCTCAAAGACGTTTTTCCAGCTCTCCGGCTTTGTTACGAGCCGGCGTTAGCGATTTCGGGAGAGCTTCACCCAGTTCCTCTAACGCTCCCGGGCGCCCGCGAGTGAGCCCAGCAAATTTAGAGGAAGAAAACGAGCACGAAGAGCTGTTTTAATTGAGCACCGTGACACTCTCCCCATCCAAACACACGCCAGTGAGCCGTGACAGCAGACAGCCGATGCTCTTCATATGAATAATTCAAACACGGATATGCATATATATAAATATATATATATAAGATGATGCACACGCGTGCCAACGTCTGTCCGCCCCGGCACGCTCCTCCGGACGGCTGCGAGGTGGGTTGGGGTTTTTGGCGCCCACCGGGCCTGTGTTTCGCCCGCGCCGCGATGCCCGAAAGCCGCATGCCGGGCTCCATCCTCCCTCCTGCTCCCCGGAGCATCCCGCATCCCGTTGTCCTCACCGAGCCGGCCGGCGCCGGGCACCAGCGGGCGAGCGCGGGACCCTCCGTGCCCGTGTCAGCCCCCGAAACCCGATTTCCATGGCAACCATGCAAATGTGAAAGCTTTCCGTAATCATTAGGGAGCGGAGCCGAGCAGGATAAACAGCGACTGCAGTAGATTACATGCCTATTACCAAGAGTCGCGGCTTCGGAGCGCTGGTAATTATACCTAATTGTGCATTTAATTGTGTAATTGAAAAGCCACATATAGAGTTCAGGCCGGGCTCCCGGCCCCGCAGAGGTGGGAAGGCGGCCGGGCTCAGCTCCCGGCCCAGCCGGCCTCGAGCCGACGGGAACCGCGCCGGGATGGAGGATTCCCGTGGGTGGCGGAGGTGGTCGACTCGGGGCCGGAGCCGCTATCGGAGCGGCCGAGAGCTCCGCCAGCCTCTAGCGTCCACCATGGGAATGAGCGGAGCTGGGCCGGGCCGTATCCTGGACCGCATCCTGGAGGTTCTCCGTGCCCATCTCCATGCCTCAGGCCCCAAAAGCGACGCCCGGTCTCTCTCCCCGAAGCAGCGTGAAGCTGGCCGGTGGCCGGCGCCCCTGTGAGCCGTGACCCGCAGCCCGGCAGCGGCGATGCTCCTGCCCGGATGGCTGAGTGTCTCCTGTCTCGGATCGGCTGCGGCACCGTGGAAAGACTCCCCAGGTCCTCATCCCTCCTCTCCCCCCGCCAAGGGAATTTTGGGGGTGAGTGCTGGCAGAGCGGTGTGGGAGTGAGCAGCCATCCAGACCCGGCCGGACCCTGCAGGGCCTCTGCGTCTGGCAGGCCACATCCTGACATCCTGTTTCACCGCTTCCGATGGGATTCGGGTATCTAGCAGGACCGCGCCTGCCCCCAGCAGCGAGGTGCTCTGCAACCGACACCACTAGTCTTCAGAGTGAACAAGCGCTCTTCAACTGCACACCTCCAGGCGCACGTTGGCGCTGGCAGCAGGTTCGTTTTTCATCCCCCCGGCTCAGCAGCTTTCATCTTCCCGTAAAGAAAACATAAATTCTCCTGACAACAACAGGCTTCCCAGAGAAAGGCTAGTTTAATAAGCGATCATGAACCAGCAAAATCCACCTTCTCCCTGCCGTCCCCTGAGCCAACACCGGAGTCCGGCAACCTCGGGAAGTCTTCGGCCTGAACCGCCCGGCTACTGAGTTCATTAAGCGGCTTCTTGCTCTGGGATAATTTGAGGACAGTGAAAAACAGAGCTTTGATTTCCTTTCACCTTGCAACCACAGGTATCTCCCGGTGCTACAGCCCGGGCTTCCCATGGCTTCTCCGTCCCGGGCCGACGTTCGGCACCCGGCCCTGGCGGGCACCTGCTCGCCCCAGCAGCCGGGTCCGTGCCGGTGGGAAAGAGCCGACACACGGCTCCGCCGGGACTCGCCGAGGCTCCGACCATGTCCGACTGCATCACCAGTGCTGCTGCTACACGACCAAACCCGCCGATCTGGGAAAAACTCTCCCTGCAAGGTTCAGATCTGGCCCCAAACCAGGGTAACCCTGGATTCACCGTGCTCCCGACGGAGCGGGTACTGCGTGCATCCCATGCTGGTGGCGGCCGTCGCGCAAACCTCGGCACGTGGCTCTCCGGCGGCTCCCCTTGGTTTTCCCGTCTGGGAAACGGGCAGAGCCAGCGCGGCGGTGCCCCGCGTGAGGTCCAGCAAGCTAAGGGGTTTCGGGGACTTGCCGCCACCCGTCTGGTGGAGCCGTCCCCAAGCCCACGTGCCTCCTCCTCGGCGGCGGCGAAGCCGGGCTCGGGCGTAATCCACCTTCCCTTCTCACCCTCCGATCTCTCCACCATCTGCTCGCCATCTCCCCACCGGCCCTGGCCACTTTTGTGGATGAGTGTTTGCATTGGGACACGCTGATGGGACCCGTAATCCTCGCTGCCCTGGGACCTCGAGGTTGAGCTGCCGGTGCCTGGGTGGGCAGGGTGACTGGTGCCACCCGGAGCACCCAGGTGCTCCCAGACCCTCAGGACGGCATCTTTCTCCTCCTCCGAGCCTGCTGGCCGGCAGCTGGACGTGCTGCAGCAAGGCCACTCCATCCATGCATGCGGGACCAGGTGGGACCCTTGGGTTCCTCCATCGCTGTGCCCATTTCCGTGCCCATTTCCATGCCCAGGAGCGTCACGGCTCCCCTTCTCCCAGGAGCGGCGAGGCCCCACCAAGTACCACCTCTCGGCTCTGCTTCAAGTCCTTCCTCCAAGCAACGGTGATGCCCGAGCGGATGGACCCGCCGCGGCCCTGCCCGGCCCCACGGCCGCGGCCCCTCTCCAGCTCCCAGGGCACCTCCGTAAGTCCACGAGGATGCAAGCTGCTGCCCTCCGGCAGCGCGGAGCCGGTAATGAGTCTCGCTGGGCGGCGGGGAGGCTGCCAGCCAGCGCTGCCTCCGGGAGCTCCAGCTGGCGCAGGCACGCGGCCCGCAGCCTGCCCAACCGCCGGGCGCCCGGCAGGGACACGGGGCGGCTTCATCCCGGGGCACGAAGCCATTCCCACCCAGGTGCCGTCCGCGGTGGCGGGGGTCTCTCCCAGAAAAGGGATCGAGGGCTGGGAAAGCGTCTGCGCCGGCTCATGGGCGGATTTGGGAGAGGAGGGCGAGGGGAGGACGTCGGGAGCAGGTTGGGAGGCACCGATGGAGCTCAGCCCTCCGCTGCCCCATCTCAGCAGGGACCACGGAGACCTGCTGCCCTTGACTCACCTCTCATCCCTCGGGGGGGAATCGCGTCCTCAGCCCTGTCCCGGGGAGCAGGTTGCGCCCGGAGGCCGCGGCAGACGCTTTGCCAAGCCGGCGTTAAAGGACGAGCCTCCCAGATGCCGCCTTGGAGCATCTCGTGGAAAAGCGGCTAAGGGACAATTTCTGAGCCTTCGGAGACGTCCATCCTCACTGCAGCGGCAGGAGGACACGCAGGAAGAGCTTCCAGGAGAAAGCCTGGCCTGAGTCTGTACCGCAAAGTTTCTCTGTGCAGACACAGGAGCTCCTCTCCCGACCCCAGGAGTTCCCACCAACTCGTTTCTCCCTCTAAAACAAACGGGCTGAAATCGTCTCTCTCCACAGACCTGGAACAGTTCCCTGCGGAGCAGACGTCAGCAAGGCTGCTTGGGAGTTGAGCGGTGAAAAAAAGTGACCGAAAGCCAGGAAACTCCTGCTCCGCGAGGAAAATACCCGTCGTTTTCGAATAATTGGCAACGGAAGCAAATTGCAAAGCGGAGCTTTACAGAGCAAACCGTGGCAAGGAGGGGAAGCTCCAGGCACGAGCGAGCAAAGGCGATTCCTGCTGGAAATGGCAGGACTTCGGCCGGGGCCACCGCGAGCAAGGTCTGCTCCAACGAGCGGCTCCGCGCGACGGCGCAAGGCAAAGCGCGCAGCCCCCGGGGCAGCCCCGGACCGGCACCGCTTCTCCGCTCCCCTGCTAGATGCTTTGCTTGAAAGCTTCCCATAACCCTCAGGAAAGACGTTCCCCCACATTTTAAAAGACACGAATGACTCTACGGCCACCGCTGTCCGGAAGAATAAGAAGATCAACAATATTAAACCTGGGAAGAAATTGCCTGACAGCAGGACGCCACCATCGTCTCCAAACCTCTCTGCAAGAGCAGATATCGAGCCGGTATCAATCACATCCATCACCGCCTTTACCAACATTGCTCCAAGCAGAGCGGCTGCCGCCACAGCGATTGCGGGAGCCGTGTCAGCCTCCCCCCTTGCAACCCACAGGGACATCGCGGGCTGAGCATCCAGCATTTCAACAATTCCCCCCCGTTTTCCTTGCCACCACAAGTCGCCGGTAGCCACCGAAGAGCCGTGGTGGCAAGCCGGGTTGGAAGGCGCCTCTTCGCCGTTGGGTTCCTCTGTTAACAAACCCCCTGCCTGGGGAGGCGCCTTGATAATTAATTACAACTTCCTCGGCTCTGGTTTGATCAGAAACCCCCCGAACGCCCCACAGGCTCCCCTCGCCGGGCCCTCCGTCACCAGCCTGACGAAGATTGATTCGCGTGCGGCGAAAAGCACGGCACGTAATTATTGCAAATATCAACGATCCGATTATAACGAAACCTGCCAATTTTCGCTCCGCCAAACACGCGAGCTTCCCCAACCCGCAGGCAGACCGGTCCCGTCAGAAGGCAGGAGAGTTTCGCAAAGTGCTGCCTGCGGTTTTAAGTTTTGCTATTGTCATGTCTGGGGCAGCCCGGCTTAGAGGTACCCCCACCCCAAGAAACACCTTTCCAGCCCCCCACTGCAGGAGCTGAAGCCCCCCCCAAGAGCCAACTTAGAGGGCAGAGATTGCAGTTGGAAACAAAGCTCCCACCTGCTCGAGAAAGATCCCCCGGCACCGACAACCCGGGGAACTGTTTCAAATCCATCTCTCCTTCTGCAACTCCAGCGAGCACTGGATTGAGGCAGGGGAGGAGGGTCACATTTCTTTTCTCCTTGCTCCTTTTTCTCTTTTTTTTTTTGGGTCACATTAAAGCATCCCCAGGCTGGTCCGCCAGCAAGGTCACCGCCGAGACGGCGTGGGTAACAGTGACGGGGAACGCTTCGCACAAAGCACAGCCCGGCATGCTGATGAGCGCGCGGCCCCTCGCCTTACCAGCTGCAGGCAGCAGAATCCGACCAGCGTGCATCTCCCGTTGCATCTCCCCATGGTTTCCCAGCCGGAGCCGCGGGCTTCCCTCACCGTGGCGGCGCGGCGCCTTCCTCCGGCTTTCAGCAGCCTCCCCTCTGCCCGCAGACCCAGCGCTCGGGCAGCATCAGGAGGCCCCCGGCAGCATGTCCCGCTCTCCAGCCGCCGGCCAGCCCGGCTACTTTCCCCGCGGCAGCGCTGCCGTCTCCCGCATGCCGCCAGCTTAGCGCACAAGCGGGCTGCGCCCGGGCGGGGGCATCGCCGCCCTGGCCGCCTCCCCCCCGCGCCCCGCTCCCCCCGAGCCCGCCGCGGCCCCTCTATTGTCTCTCCCGCACAGCCGCGCTCGGCGCCCCGGGGGCGGGCGCGGCGGCGGCGGCGGCGGCGGCG
>PTFA01000144.1:2058297-2074148 GCA_003342895.1 Casuarius casuarius | reverse complement strand
AGAAGGGAAGAGAAGGGAAGAGAAGGGAAGAGAAGGGAAGAGAAGGGAAGAGAAGGGAAGAGAAGGGAAGAGAAGGGAAGAGAAGGGAAGAGAAGAGGCCGGGCGGATCTTCTCGGTGTCTCCAAGGCTGTGGAGGGAGGATGTCCAGAGGATGGGGCCAGACTCTGCACTGGTGCCTCGGGAGAGGACGAGAGGCAACGGGCACAACGGGAAACACGGGAAGTTCTGTCTGAAGGGAAGGAAAGACTTCTTTACTGGGAGGGTGACGGAGCCCTGGAAGAGGTGGCCCAGGCAGGCTGCGGAGTCTCCATGCCTGGAGACGTTCCCAAGCCGTCTGGAGAGGGGCCTGGACATGTGCTGTAGGTGACCCTGCTTGAGCAGGGCGGTTGCACTAGGTGACCTCCAGAGCTGCCTTCCAGCCTCACCCGTTGTGTGATTCTGCGAAAGCTAATGGATGTTCAGGCACGGCGTGCAGTTGCCCTCACCTCCTCCAGGAATAACACACATCTACTTAAACAATGGTTCTCCAGTTTTTAATATAATTAGCTGCCGGCTGCCAGTCAACGTCGGTTCCTGCGGATCACCGTTAATGGATCGCTATGCTGTTATTGAATCGATACAGAAATTAAAATGCACTCGCTTCCATTCTTGCTCGGTTGTCATCTTATCGCAGCAGATAGCTGAAAGCGCTGCAGATTACAGAATCCATCATCGTTTAGCCTTTGTAGCTCGCAAATTCATAATTAACAAAAAGAGATTCCATTCACTTTCTCATGTAATTTAATTAGCTTGCCATTAAATAGAGCCTAAATGTCGTCTAATCCCCCAACAGAGCAAATAATTGTTTCCCATTCTTTTAGAAATTATCACTCGCTTATTGTTAACTATCAAAATTCATTATTAGCTGCCGAGCAGTAGTTGGAAAAGGTGCGAGAAGCACTCGTGGAAGGACGGGGCAGTAACCGGTGAGGAAGCGGGGGGACGGGAGAGGTGGCAGCCAGGTGCAAAGCACATTCGCCGGCTTTTTTCCCCCTGTGCACGTGCCGCTGCTCTGTCCCAAAAGACGCCGACCCTCTGTCCCCGTCCCCAGCCCCGTGGGGTGGCCTCAGGGCCCCCCAACACCGCCCAGGTGGCGATGGGCTCAAAGTGACCCGTCCTCCAGTGGACACTGCCATGGGCTGGTGGCAACTCGAGGGATGGGACGTGTGTGGGCCTTGGGCGGCAACTGGGATTTAAGGGCTGCGTGACACCAAGGACAAAAGCGTCCCCATCAACGTGAGGGATTTAGGTGTCGTTTCGCTGCTCTTCTGCTGCCTGGTGCGTCGTGGGGCTGCAGCTGCCCCATAGCAGAAGACACCTTTGCAGTGGGGGAAACGCTGTGCGTGGTTAAGTGACTCAACCAAGGCCAAAGAGAAAGCGTGTGTCAGAGAAGCGTTAATCCCAATTTGTCCTGCCTCAGGCGCGCTTCCAGCACGGCACAGCTCCAGCACAGATCTGGGGGACCTGAACCCCCCGGGATGGCTCCATGCCGGGGCCGAGCGGCCTGGAGCATCCTGCCGGGACAGGAGCATCTGCCAGGGACTGGCTGAGCACGAAGCCGTTTCTCCAGATCCTGGGACAGATTTTTCTCGAGCAATGGCCTCCCTTGGAGGAAGGAACCCGTTTAAGGAAACGCGTTGGCTCTGCGGAGCGCTGGAGCGGCTTGGCTCTGACTGCGCCCCCGGGGACTCTTAGCCGGGAGAGAGGGAACAGCGTTAACTCAACCGCCCTGCCGACCCCCTCGGCAAATTAGATTAAATCCACAAATTGTTAACCGGGGACGTGGCTACGACTCACCGAACACGGGTCCCATTAAGAGCAGGTAGGCATCTCTCTTAAATCAATATCTGCCTGCCTCCAGGGGACGAGTCGCAGGGAGCCGGGCCGATTTGTCTCCCGCCTTGCCGAGCTGAGCGGACGGGTGGCGATCCAGCCCTAATTGCACGCAGTAATTGGAGGCAGTAATTCAGAGCGGCGAGGGTCTGCGTCCTCCTCTTCGATTGGCATCGAAGGCTCACTGCATCGGCACGGTCCCTAAGGTGGGCAAACGGAGCGAGGTTTAGCCGTGCAGCCCCTGCAGCGTGGCCCCTAGGACGGCGGGTGCTCACCGCTGCGGTGAGTTTGCTGGGGCTCGGGTGACGCCGCTGCTCGGGCCACCGCCGAGCCGTCCCAGCCACGCGTGCAGCCTCCGGCCGGGACGTCGGACCCCAGGGTGCCCAGCTCCTGGCACGGGAACCACAGCCGCTGCTGCCACCAGATTAATTATTCTGCAGCCCTCGTCGGAGAGTCTTTAATTAATAAGGTGTGTTCAGCTTGCCTCGATTGCTTAGTGGTTACGGTCACCCCACGCCGCTCGCCAGCCTCCAGGTCCGAACCCCACTTCGGTGCCCGTCTCCTTCCTGTCTTCATCATCCCAGCTTTTTTTTTTATTTTAAACCTGATTCAGAAAAAGGCAGGGTTATTTTCTTGTAACCACCAGCTAGGCCTGGAGACAACGCAGCTCAGCTCTGGGTCTCTCTTAACTGTGACACTTGGGCATATATTTAAACAGAACAATAATCCCTTGAAGCTTGTAATAGGGGTTATTAGATACTAAACCATCCTTCTTGCTGGGCAGCTCTGCTGAGAGAGGACCCAGGCGCAGCAGCAGCGCTCCCCGGGTGACGGGGAGCAGCCGTGGCTCCAGGGAGGTCTGGCCCAAATCGCAGCACTCCCAGCTGGATTCACAGCTCTAATTTACATGCATTTCAGGGCATGTTATTTAATACGCTGCAGTGTTAAAAATAAATCTTTCTCCTGCCTCCAGCTCTCTCCGCCTGCCTCTCCTGCTGAAGGGTGGCTCGTCTGTGTTTAGATACGTTCGCTCACCATGAAAGATCTGGTGATGTGTCTTCCCTTGTCTTCATCATCATCCTGCTCACTCCTTGTCATCACCACTGACTTCAGACACGACGTGGTTTCCACCACCAGGAGGGACTGCCGTGGTTGAGGACAGCGGAGGATGAGGAAGGGCAGCAGCCAGAGGGACTAGTGCAGAGCCCCAGGTTGCGGTGCCGCTCTGGGTCCAGGCCCCACCGGCCAGAACGGACCTTGGTTTTCGAGGTTGGTTTGAACGGGCTGCCAGGAGTCAGCAGGAACGATGGCAACAGAGCAGAACAGGACCCAGTCTGGTACCTCGAGAGGAAACGTGAAGCTGATCCTTCCTGGGTTTGAACCTGGAGCTCTGCAGAGTCCAGACCTACAAACCTGATGCCCGAACACTTCAACCCAGCTAATTAGGAGGGTCAGCAAACGAGGCACTGTTTGAGTTGACAGTTTTCAGTGGGTTAAACCCAGCCACACTCTCCAGTGCACCCCTGCCTCGTCCCAAAGTCACTTTGCAATGATCCAGGATCCAGTAGGATCCTAGAAGAAACCAGCTCTACTGGTTTTCCAGAGGAAACCAGCTCTGCTCCAGCCCCAAAGGCTTTAAGAGAAACACAAGAGCAGGCGAGGCTCTGCATCCCGAGGGCTGCGAGTGCTCTGCAGCCCTGGCTGAAGCCAGCTGCTGATGTAAGGACGCAGCGCTGGAAGATCAATGGTTCCAGTGACGGGCCAAATGTCACATACCCCTGTTCACGTTTCCCTAGGCATGGGGAGATGCTCACCTCTCCTCCTGGGGAACATGCAGCCAACGTTTCCCTTCCTCCTTAAAAACTGATCTGTCGATTTTGTTCCCAAGAGTGCTGGCTCATCTCCTCCCACTGCGAGGAAAGTAAGGAGAAGAAACACTCTCAAAAAGAAAGAGGCTTCGTGCTTCTTCCCTTTCCACTGCACAAACAGCACTGATTTTCCAGCTCTTAAATACCTGGTGGCTGGAGCAGATTCCTCCTGGTCAAATGCCTGCCAAGACTGCCTGGGACAGCCCCACAGCACGGCATCGCTGGAGTGGGAGCGTCATGTGTCCACACCTCATCGTCCCAGCTGAATCACAGCCCTATGACAACCTCCTCCGCAGCAGGGCAGGCAAGAGGTGAGAAAAAGCTGGTACAACCTGAGCCGAGGCAGCAAACAGAAAAACAGAGGGAAAAAGGATGAAAAATCTAAGGGCTGGAAGCGAAGGCTGGACACATTCAGAATAGAAATACAGCACGCACTCTTCACAGCAAGTTAATTAACAACAGACACAATTACCTGCAGCACGGGGGCACCTCCCTCCTCTATATGTTCTCACAAAGACCAGCTGTGGCTCAGCCAGAAGTTAAGCGCTTGATGCTGGTATCAGCCTTGGCCAATACAGGTCAGCGCAAACAGCTCCCTTCTGCCTTAAACCCTTTGAATATATTACAAGCACAGCACGTTGCTGGCGGTTCAGGTACTGGGACGCAGCAAACCAAGTTAACCTGGCAGGGAGTCAGCGACTGTAGGGGAAGCTCGGGAAGGGTGGAGACAAGCCAGCTGGGAAGGAACTTAGATGGTTGGAAAGGAAATTACTTCCTACAAAGCAAGTGTTGATGCCCACCGCACCGATATATATTAACCTGCTTGAAGGCCTGCTACCATCTAGTGCCACTGCCTACGACCCAGCCACTACCCCTGCCGAGACAGCCTGATTTGAGGAAGGGGATGTGCACCCAGTTTGGTTCCTCCACTGCTGAACACTATATATACTGTGCTTATCATAGAAAACTCRCTCCCTTTACATTTATTTATAACAGAAGGCTGGATTTTACTCCAAACAACAAAATAGGATTCAGCAGTAGCCAAATAATTATTTCCGGTGTGGTCATTTTTATTGCCATGAATAAAAAATAAAGCTGCTCTTCTGAAGTTAAAGTGTATGGTTTCCCTTGGATTATGTATGAGTGAGGGCCTTGATTTAATATCGTGCAATAGAAAAGTAAAACAGAACAATAAATCCCATCCACACAGTTCTTGTAAAAAGCTATTTCATTTTTGACCRTATAAAAACAATCAAGAGAAACTGGGCAGGGAATATACAAGCCACATATTGAATTTAAACTAATTTTAAAAATTTCAAGTCATCTGGGAAAGGGTTCAATAGTCTCTTGTACAGCCAAAACCAGAATCTCTTCAGTTCCAAATTTTTCTTTCTTCTTCAAAGGAGACAAAAAAAAAAAAACAAAAAAGCAAGCTGTATGGCAAGACCATGCAAACATTACAGCCTGCAAAGAATGCTCCTTGTTTAATCAAGCTGCTTCAATGTCTTCCCATTACCACAAGAGTGAGAAGGGGCTGGCATCAGTTAGAAGCAAGTTAATCCTACTTCTGTAAACCAAAGGTTTCGAGGGCATAAATCAAGCCATCTTCTTTTCAGCTTCACTGGATCTCCCCCATATACAGTCTTTTGTCACTGGATGCAGACAGTACTGTGGGAAAGAAAGAGGAAGGGAGAAATAAGGAAACTAAACAGAACAGTTTGAGATCTCCAGTAATGATACACCATTTGGATTTAAGTACTCATTTCACATGTTTTAAGTTATCTATAAAGCCAAATTTGATTTGCTCCCCACAAAACACTTCATGGAATTACTAGTTTGGCACCTAATCACACGCTGCACGTTCTGGCTGCCATTCCCTTATCCCAAGACAGACATAAAGGCATACATACCGTAATGTCTAAGCATTAAAATGGTAAAGAGAGGCAAATAAACATGCTGTTAACGCACTCAAATATCCCGAAGCGTTATTTGCTTTGCAAGGAGTGTTCAGACTGCAGATTGGGCACGACCATCAGGACTGCAGGCCGCTAGAGGGCACAGGCTCTCTAAGAAAGCCTCTACGGGCTGTTACTCTTTATCATAATAGAGGCAAAATGCAGTTGGCAGTCAAACGTAACAAGACACTGAAGCACCTTAATTCAGACAAGGCTGTTCAGTGGATTCAACACGCAARTGTCAAAGGAATGACAATCCCAACATAGAAGCGCTGTTCTTCACACTGACAACTATTTCATTCAAGTCTATGAGAGATTTGGGGGCATTTTTGCATAAAGCTTAGTGACTGATGTCTGTAGTCTCACCACATTTTAGCTTTCTGTGCACCGTTCCAGGTAGATGAGTATTTTGGAGTGGGTAGAGCAATTTGCAAGATTAGCATTTTTCAATGTTAATAGAAATCAATTGCATAACTCACGTGCAATGAGTGGATAGGCTCTTTAATTTTTATTTTAAGATGAGTGATTGATTCACAAAGAGAAGCTCAGCAGAATACAATTACAAACAATCCGTTCCAAACCAAAGACGAAAGATTGCTCTGCTCCTTCAGTACAGCCTCTGATCTGAAGACAGAGCAACGAATAACCAAGGAACCAACCCATAATTCACTGCCCTGAATTCCCACCCCCGGACTGCTGCAGAGACTGTCATCCTCGGCACTGCTGAGCTCTTGGCTTCACTTCAGGGCTGACTTGTGTCAATTTTTTGGCCAAAGCAGCGTGGTGACCTGGCTGATGGTGTGAGTGTTTCCATAGAAACAAAGAGTACCCTACGGACCTGCCTGTGTGCTACAAACCATGTTAAGAAACCAGTCTGAAACCTGGTCTCCCCACTAACACACTGTGCTTAAAACAGTCCTGAAAAAGCCACCAAGAGTGGCTTCTCACCCACCGATACCTTGTGCCACAGATTCCACCCTGGAGTAGGACATTTCTAGAATGAGGACAAAAAGACTGTATTCAAACAGCCACATTTGCTACCTAGAGCTTCTAGGGTAAGTTAGATACCCTGGCTTGGAGACATGCTCCTAAGCTACTACAACTGTCCTCACGTGATCACTGAATGTACGGTTATACTGCTCATGCCCAACCGAGGTACGCAAAAATCCTTTTCCCATGGCTCTTGGGAAGTCTCTCCACAAGTCCTGACAACAGCAGCCAACAGCTCATGGTCACCTGTAGCTCGTGAACAGTCCAGATCACCACAGGACCAACAGCCGCGCTGCTGGTGTATGGATGGTATCACCCAGGTCTCCATCGGGGCAGAAACAGAGCTCCCTTGCTCAGTCCCGGGGGCCCAGGGCACACTTAGCCCAACCCCAGTGTGCAGTGGAGCAATGGATTCCCTTCCCCACACATCTCCCTCCGATACCCAGGGCTCTGGGCCACAGGCAGATTTTGGGCTGTTGTCCGGAGAAATGAGCAGTTACGTCAGCCCCGAAACTATTTCCTCAGCTGACTTGAGCTGGGTAGGACTTACTGATGGGTTCCTCCGGGTGGAAAGCCAGTTCATTCACGGAGCCGGCGTGGCCTGGCAGCTTGTACAAAATCCTCCTGGATGTGGTGTCCCACACGTAGACAAACCTGTAAGACAYTCGTCATGAGAGCAGGCACTTCAAAAGGGAAAGCAGCTGCCTCCCAAACCTACGGCTTCTTTCTGCAACAATTCACCACCCAGACTGCAGTAACTGCAGCTGTCAGCATGGGTAAACAAGGAGTAAAACGCAGCGCTGCTGAATTCAAAAGAACAAAGGTCTGAGCAGGTAGGGGCTGACATGCCAACTCCGTGTTTAAAGCCTTGCCACTGCCATGGCAGGACAGCCTGATTTCATCCATCATTGCATGAAGACAGATTTGAAAAGATGAGGCCACAGAGACCCTCACCGTAGCAGCAATAAAGTGGGTAAGGGACAAAAGTAGCATCAGGAAAGGAAAGGACTGTCCTCGTCCTCACAAATACCTGCCTGTGAGCCCAGTGGTTTCTCTCAGTTCAGGCTGGCAGGCAAGCGGTGAGGAGGAGACTATGCTCCTGCCTGCTATAATGTAATTCCTCACAGCCAAAACCCATTATATATGGATTTCTTCCTGCTATGCCATTAAAGTCATGATTCACGTCTCGGCATTTATTAGGGGCTGATCAAATTGCATCAAGCCCTTTGATTAATCTCTTCCAGGTCTCTCTCCTCACCGTGGGCTCACACCACTCCTGGGTCCTGCTGACCTTGGCTGAAGGACAGCACAAAAGACACCAGAATTCTTCAGGTAATAGGTCAGAAATAAACTGCTGGCACCATGCACAGTGCAGCTTTTAAGCAGATTTTTTTTATAAAGTCTCAGAGAGGGGGAAAAACCACCTTTCTGCARCTCACACAGTGCCCAAGAATGCAGACTGCTTCCCCACATAAATACTGTCCGCTGTGGGTGTTGACTGCTGTCTGTACGGTTCAGCAGCCACCTGCTCAGTTAACGCACAAGTTTCACGAGAAAACAAAGTGGTGCTTTGACCTCAGCTACGAGGAGCTCTCGTAGGAGTGGTTTTTCACAGATCAGAACGAAAAGAGCTCTGAGCAACTTGTTACGAATCAGGGAAGACAACGCTGTATCCCACCTGCACGACTTCCCTTCCAAACATAACGACTTCACCACATAAAATGTCATTTGTTACAAGGTTGACATCTCTTCAAAAAAAAATCAAAAAAATGGCTTGGGAAAGCTGCCAGTTTTGGATTAYACTCATACTGCCTTCTTGCTTTGCTCTTCAGGTAGGTGACTGGCATCTAGAACTGAATCTGTCAGTGGGCAGAAAAAAGAAAGTGGCAGTGCAGTAATCGGCCAGGCTCAGCGTGAAGAGCAGCTCCACTACCCTCAAGCTCAAGAYGCGTCACTAAGGCTATTTAAAGGGGACACGGCAAAAGGGTGAGGGTGTAAGGGACGACCAGGCAACAGTAAAACACACGTAGAAGCCATCTGCAACATTATAGTCCTCCAAAGCAAGGACTYTATAAATGCCACTATGCAGCACCACGTCTAGTCCTCACAAACTCAAATGTGCTTGAGATAAACACACCTTTCATCAGTCCCGCAAACAACCCAAGCTCTGAATACCAATGTGTTTCAGGCTTATGCAACGCTATCAAAAGTTCCTCAGTTTCACCTGTCCATTTCCATTTGACAGGGTTTTGCAGAGCTGAYAGAGAACAAGATTTGCTTCTGCAATTACACTTTTTGCTCAGCTGGACTAGAATTGAGCTTCTTTTCCCCCAAACAGCACTGAAGATTCACTGCTAACATTTGTTGGCTAGTTAGGAAAGACTCTGGACATGAATACAGGGCAGATTTGCTTTGTTAGGCACATTCCTTTCTAGGCTAGCGTTATTCTTCAAGCTATTTTCTTGAAATATATAAAGCATGCARCCTAAGTTGTGAATGTTATTTAAAGCAGCATTTCTTCATGTACAGCTATTTCACCTCAGTAAGCAAGAACTCTATCAAATCCTTTCTCAAAGGACACTGCTGTTGTTTTTTTCCTTCGGTACTGCAAAGCAGGAAAGCATTTTAAGTATTTCTTTTAACTATAACCACCTCTGAAGGGATCAAAAGCAAAAAAATTACTCAGATAATTGTCCCTACGACATAGACATAAACACACACACACATGTTCCACACAATGCAGAAGTGAGTTCTCACTGGGGAACTATTTTTTRCTCAGAGAAGGGGAACATTTAATCTTGCTTTGCTTTCCCATCAGAGATTTCTTCTCAAAAAATTTTTAAAAGCTCAGAGATAGCAGCAGAAATATTTCTGTGTGGCCTTATCTTACCCACCCTGGGACCTTGCTGTATGCGTTTCACTACGCATTTCACAACAAAGCTGCTGTCAGACTGCAGAGCTACACCAGCACCTGCAGAACTAACCTAATGGCCTAATATTTCATGCCACACTTCACTATATCAGGTTGCTTGCTCTGCGATCTGCCAYGGCATTGGTACATTAACAAATAGCAGGTATTCTGTCACCCATGTGCGATGCCGTTATTACCCAGCAGGACTGGGAAGGAGTCACGTCTCAGACACTCGATGTGACAGCTGGCCCGCTATAGCTGGGCCATAAGMGTTAACGTTCTCCCTATCCACTATCAGAAACATTAATTTGCTGATTACTGCTGCTCCATGCCTTGGACTCTGGCCTGCAGGAATTCCTGTCTCGATGTCACTGAGAGTGCATTGGAATTCGTCCCAGTGGGGTTGGTATCCTTCACAGTGACCTTCAGTGCCTGGCATGGACCCTCCGCAGGCTTCCTCCCGCTACCTGCTTTATTCCTTGGTTGCCTTCGTTTATAGAATTTCTCATTTAAAAGCCCCATAAATGTTAATTTAGCCAGATCTTTATTTCTTCACWCTCATTAATGAAAATAAGGATCACGAATGATCCTTGGAACACCACTGGCTCTTCCTGCTAGCCACCACAGCAATTTAACTCATATTTGTGGTCCTTATTGGTATAATTGCAACACTATGCGCCAGTTGAGCACTCACTGCTTCCAGAAGAGTTTCACAAGAGCCTGCGGGTAACATTTTAAGAGACCCAGTCAACCYCCCAACATCCCATCATCTGCTTCTCCTACTATTGGATCCAGCGATTGAACATAAGCACTAACGCAGATCTCTAGTCAGTCACTGACAATAACAAGAAGGTTTTGTAACTGTGCAGAGCTCTCCCTTGGACACAAAGTCAATATAAACATATCACTATTATAATCAGTGCAGACAATGGTCACAGCAAACCGTGGGGGTTGTTCAGGTCTTCACACCTCTATGCACAACTCTCTTCATATTCATTTCTGAGATAATCCAACTCCATCAGTTTCATGGGTCTGGGCTAAAGAACACTTGAAAAATGGTCTGGGATTGAAGGCAACAGAGAAACACAGTGATAACTCACCTGTCTGCTGATCCTCCTGCTATTTTACTCCCATCTGGGGACCAAGAACATCTCAGAAGATTCTAAAATAAAAGAATGTGCACAGTTCTATTTCCAAAATAAGATTGAGTTTTCCCTTCTACTCAAAATAAAATCACCATGGGACTTCAAATATCATGAGCACCACTTTAATGATCTCCCTTTGGAAGATGAGATGGTAATTACAGATTTTATTTTATCACTGGAAACATCCAATGCCTTGTTATTTTACACAAAGTAGATAGTAAATGTAGAAAATACTTAATTTACAGCTAATTATAGCTGAACTGAGCAAAGAAATCTTGTTACTGCAGCTTTAATTGGAATCCCACTCTGTGCATTAATCTTTCTTTGAGTCCTTATTAAAGCCTTTCTGGTTTATACTTGAATTTAGAAAACAATTTACAGGCAAGTTAATAGACGGCAGCAGCATTTAAAAAAAACCAGYATTTTTTTTCCCTGTAGTACACTCACCTTTTCAAAATTATGCACATTCCCCTGGAATATCTTTACACATCTCTCTTTAGGGGCAAACGGTCGTACATCCCAGATACGAACTGCAACAGAGCAGAAATAACAGTAATTAGCTGAAGATCACTGAGTCATGGGTGCAAGGTCAGTTTCTGGAAACATTACTTTTGCCACGATCAGACTTGATCATGTTCTTTGTTCTTTTTATGACTAGGTTTCCCCGGAAGCAAAAGGAAACCAGCTGCTCACATTCCCTTTGCAAAAAGCTTTGATATGAAAGGTCAAATGCAAGAATTTATAGCCACACCAAGACACCGTTCCCGGCAACAGGAAGGGGAAAACAAAATACAACTATTACACAGATGAGCCACCATCTCCTTATGTGAGCATTTGCTTTATTCTAATACACTTCATGATCACACTTCTAATTAGATCAGCTTCGCTGAACACCCCCATGCACAAGACAAGCAGTTTGGAAACAGTGCTGTCATTCCCTGCTGAAGGGAAACAGCTGAACCACCCTGACAAAAGCCAAACCAAGATTACGTTCAACTGTCTGCACAAATAACTTGTGCTGTGGCATGTGTTCTTGCTGCCCTTTGGGAGACGTGACAAGCCCTCCTGATACAGCTGCTCCCTCTCTGCGAAGAACGCAACTGTCACTGTCAGAATGACAAAAATTCCAGCTTTATCTCTGGAGCCAAACTCCCTTCAGCCTGTCCCATGTCTGACTTTTTTCTTCTATGTGAAACAATTTGAGCTGTTCCTTCCAAAATGCCACACAAAGCTATCCAACGGCTAACTGAAGAAAGCAGTGCTGGAAAGCTGCTTGTACAGCTGCACTTTTACGTTATGTAGGATGTACCTGTGTTGTCCATCGCATTAGAGAGCAGGTAAGAGCCTTCCGAACTCAGACTGAGGCCTGTCACGGAGTCCGCGTGTCCTCTCATCGTGTAAGTGAGCTTGTTCTGGCGAAGGTCCCATACCTTTTAGACGGCAGACGCAAAATTGAAAGACAATGAAGGCCATTGGAAATGCTGATTCCAAATTATTTCATGCAGGCACTGACCAGTCATTTGATGGAATCAGCTTTCTATTTCAGCGGAGTGGGATTTGAACAGCTAAACTATAAGGCTACAGTTTTAGATGTGTGATAGAAAAATCAGAATTTACCCTTTAAAAGACTTCTTAGCTAACATGTCAAGCCACAGTAGCAGCAAGGAGTTAACTGCCAGCAGCCCCATGTGTGCAGGAGCTGCTTTCTACCTGGCTATAGCTCCCCCAGCTCTCAAATTCCACTGCTTAATGCAACGGCACAGACAAGTGGTAGTCAAATCCCCCAAATTTCATGCTGTTCTTTCCCAAACACTTACTGACTTTCAAGGGGCAATCAGAAAAGATGCCATTTCAGTGCAACACCTAGTGAGGGCTCTCTGACAAGTACACRTTCCCCCCGCCTAGGTAAGCCTGGAGCCTGAGTGTAAAAACCCAATAGGACATACCGAGCCRTGTAGCTACCTGGAGAATCTAATTTGGGAACTGAACGAAACAGTGAGCTTGCTCTTAAGCAAAAGCTTTCCACTGTAGCAASAGACAAAATAAATCATAAGAGCAGACAGCAGTAGAGGCCAAAGAGTGTGAATATGTCACTGATCTTTTTTAGTCTACTTCATACATGGCCCTACCTGCCTCTGGGCTGGACAGTCTGCCAGAAGAGCTGGCAAACCACATCACTTCTTGGAGGATGGCCTTCACCTCCGCTGTGTGACAGAAGTGCTGGCATGTAGTCACATGGCAAACAGCCTTGGAATGACTCCCTAAAAGTTCACAAGGCCTGTGCCAGAGAGGTTGGACACAGTGGGTCCACACAGCTATCGTGACTGCAGAGTTAACCAGCAGACTTCCACATTTTTCATTGACTGCTGTTGCATCTTGCGCGCTGATACAATCAAAATYCGATGGGATGGAAAAGGTGTGTAAAGTCAGAAGAGAGGCACAAGGAAACAATCATCATACCTTAATATCATTGTCAATGCCCCCYGATATGATTTGATCACTGGTGTCATTGAAAGTCACAGCCAAGACCTGGTAAGTGTTCTGAAATGTTTGGACAGCGGCTTTTTTCCTGATATCCCACAGCTGAAAGGACATGGAAATTTCAARTGTTACAAACAGGCATTTAACAGAAAAATTAGAGAAAGCTGCAGACACTTTGCAAGGATCTCACACTGCTCTACTGAAATTCACTCTTTTGGATCTCAAGAGTTATCTACAAAAATAATAGTAGAAATATGCTATGGTCAGGAGCACAGGACTTTTCTAATTTGAAAAGAATGGGGGATGGGCTGAGAAGGAGCTAGAGTAAAAGATTTCAGTTTTGCCTTCCTCATGTTTTGTTTATGCTTTTCAGGGGAAAAAGTAAACTTCAGTAGAACTTGATTTATTTTGCATTAGATCTATATTGATTACAATGCACCGCAAACAAGCACACTGTTACGCAAAAAAAAAACAGACCTTCTTTAAAGAGTCAATGGTTTGTTTAGGCTGCCCCGATACGGTATTTCCACTGAATCTACTTAACCCATACCCAAAGAATTACAGAAGGAAAAGAGGTATCAAATGTTATTTCTGGAATTGAAGTTGTCAGATAATGAAATTACATGACACTTAACTAGGAAGAACAAAAAATTCTTTCAAAGATCCCATCTTATTCTCATTCTAGACCATCTTCTTATACAAGATACTGACCTTCACTGTCCCATCATCACTGCCGGTACAAACAAGTTGGGGTCCTCGCCTTGCTGGGTAACAGGAGTTAACAAATGACGTGTGGCCCTTCAGCCTCTTCACTCTCTCTCCTGTCTCACTATCCCACACAGCCACTGTCTTATCTGTGGATGCCGAGAAGAGCATGCTGTGGAGAAGAACAGCTGTGAAGTTCTCAGTTTTAGAGACATTTCTCCCATTCTATCTTTGTTACTCCCAAGTACCAAGACCAAAGTTTGAAATTTCAAGCAGGAATATACATTGAGGAGAACTATGCCCAGTATGCAAAGGCTGGTGCAAAAACAATTCTGGTGTTTCAGCACAGGCTGACTGACAGTGGAACAATTACAGCAGAGCTACTCCTATTAAAACCCATTTTTTGATCAATATATATCAGTTTTCYGCCCTTCAAACAGTATTTGGGATGAAAACACAGGAGAAAGAACCCTCTGTAGCAATCTAGGTTAAGATGTAATAGTGGAACATCCTTCCAAATTAAGCATCTCCCACATGACTAACTCAGACTTTCACATGTTCCTCAAGATYGAAATCAAGGGAACTTGTGGGTCACAAGTGGCTCCGTATCTCTTGCTTAGTCTGAACCAAACTCCTTTCCTGGGAAAGCCAAAGTACAAGTGCTCCGCTTAAGTACCATTATCAAGGCAGGGGTTAACTGAGCAGGGACAGTGAATAGGAGGAGCTCTGAAGGACTCTAACTGGTCAGCAGCAAACACTTTCCCCCGAAAACTGCAAAGTGCCCCCCATGATCCACATGATAACGCAGCAGGGCTGAAGTGCACGACAGATGCTGCCACTCTCCCAAAACCACCTGCAGACTTGGTTCAGAAACAGCGAGGAGCGAGGCAGAAAACCGACTTCATGGCGTTTACCTGCCATCTGTGTTATAGTGCAACTCCATAACTGCTCCACTGTGTCCCTTCAGGGTAGCATAATTATCACAGTCCCCATAGACGTTCCACAGCACTAGAGGAAAAAACAGAGAGAGAAATAAATGAATGATGTAAACACACATTTGCTGTGGATAGCTTGATTCTCCAGGAATTCAACAAAACATACTATCTACAGTAGCCACCATCTCCTCAAATCCAGGTCATACCGCAAGTGAGCCAGGTGAGCCCCAGAAATCAGACGCGGCTGTTTTGAGCTGATTTACGGTTGCAGATCGAGGTGAATTTATTACGAAAAACAGGTGGTCAGACCAACCCATCCCAGCAAGCAAAAAACCTTAAAAAAACGTATTTCCAAAAAGATCGGTGCAAACACTGAGCTGTAATAATCTGCGCAAGGGATGTGGGAATACAGAATTGCGACAAGGGAGGCACGTTACTGACCCCATCCAGGGAAGGACCTATGCTAGCTGGACAGCAACTCGCCCGAGGAGCCTGAAGACGTTTCCTGTTCGCTGCCTGGCGAAGCACCTAAGTGCTTCACACTCAGGAGTCAGCAAGCAGGTTTTTGACGTGAAACCAAGGGCAGCCTGAGCGAAGGGGCAGCTGCCTGCAGACACGAGCCCCGGGTCTGCTCCGCGCTCGCTGGGGCAGCGGAGCCCGGCGCCGGCACCGCTGGTACTCACGGATGAGCCTGTCGAAGCCGGCGGAGGCGAGGGTGTTGCCGTTGGGGTGGAACTTGCAGCAGTACACTTCGCCTTCGTGCCCCGAGAGCAGCATGATGGGGGCCTGCAGCGAGGAGCATCGCGGCGGGCCCTGCGGGGAGGCAACGAGAGGGCCGCGTGAGGGGAGAAGCACCGCGACGCCGCGACAGGGCAGCCATAGAGCACGGCCGCCACCTCCCCGCTCCGCCATTTCCCCTCCGGGCCCGGCCCCGCTCCGCCATTTCCCCTCGGCCCGCTCGTACCGCCTGCAGCAGGGCCCCCGGCGGC
>PTFA01000144.1:2033357-2058068 GCA_003342895.1 Casuarius casuarius | reverse complement strand
CGCCGCGCGCCCGCCCGTCCCGCCCCCGCGGCCCCATTGGGCGGCCCCGCCGAGTCCTCCCGCGCTGATTGGCGGAGAGCTCCCGGGTCGGCGCACTCTGCGACCTCACTTCCGGCGCACGGGTGGCGAAAGGAGAGGAGAGGCTGCGCGGCCCTGCGCTCTGCGCGCGGATTGGCCGCTGGCGCCAGAAGAGGCGGGAAGGAGGGAGAGCGCCAATATAGATAAATATGATTGGTTCCTCGGGTTTTGCCTGCTATCACCGCGCGCGGCGGTTGGTGGAGCGCCGCGTTGCCTCGGGGAGAGGGGGAAGCGGGAGGGAGCAAAATGGCGGCGGCGCCGGGTGGGGGTGAGTAACGGCGGTGGCGGGCGCTCGCTCGGGCCCCGATCTGGCCGCAGCGAGGCCGGACCTCTCCGTGCGGCTCCGGCCTGGCTGGGCCCGGTGCTGCCTGGGACCGCGGCCGGGGCCTGCCGCAGCGGTGCGGGCCGCCGCCGCCGAGCCGCCCCGCGGCCTGGAGGCTCCGGCAGCCGGCGCGACCCTGCGCGAGGAGTCAGTGTCGCATTGCAGCCTAATTCAGACTGGATTAAGGAATGCGATTTATTAATCGGTCTGGTGGCAGGAGGTGTTTTTAAGAGCTAATTAAATTTATATTTTTTTAAGGTCTCTCTCTGAACGCAGGTTACGAACGTGGTCACTCCGCAGCGCAGTAACATGCGATGAGTTCAACTAGAGTCGGCCAGAAGGCGACAGAGGAGCGTTGTGGGTGCCGCCCCGGGGCTTGCTCGAGTGCCTCCTGTGAGGTCCGAGGTGATGGAGCCGCTGCCGGAGCTCTACGCTATCTTCCAAGGAGAGGTGCGCGGCGGGGCTGCGGCTTATAGCCAGGACACTGGGGAGTGTTATGCAATGTGGTTTGTTTGTTTTTGTTTAAATGGCTGGTTAGTTCAGTGGTGGCTTGGGTAACTGTCAGCTGCATTGCTCATTTATGTAAATATACATGTATGTGTGTGTACACATATATGTGTGTGTATGTTTTGGTTGGCTGGCCACGTGTGCTCCAGAGTTATCAAGGAGTGTTGTTTCTCACCCTCCCTGAAATCTAAAACTGAAGGAAAATATGAGAACCTTTTAGCYTTTTCTTGTGCATATTTTAACTGGRGGCTTGGAAAATGGGATTTTTACTCAGCCTCTTTCATTCAGATATTGTATTGATTTTCTTTGCAGGTTGCTACTGTGACAGAATATGGGGCATTTATCAAAATCCCAGGCTGCAGGAAACAAGGTTTGTTTCTCTTAGTTTGTTCAGACTTAGTTTCATGTTGACTTGTTTAGGCCCTGCAGTCGTCTCCAGGACGAAAGATTTGGCAACTTCTGGAAAAATATTGGAACTTCTTCTCTTTCACTGATTTATCAGCTAGCTCAGAAAAAGTGTTGTTAAATTAGAAAAAGGAATACAGGTTCTCACAGGTGGCTTGAAGTGTAGTGGTACATTTGCATTAATAAGACTCAGAGTAAAAGACTCAGAGGATTACAAGTGTGGATTTTTTTTTTTTTTTGGTAACTTCAGGGCATCTTAGAGAATCATTTTAAGGTATGGACAAACTATAGAAGATTCCTAAAGATACGTAATTTGACCAACTTATTTCTGACTAGTTTGCAAATTAAATAAAGATGACCAAAGTGGACCTCAAAAAAAAAAAAAAAAAAAAAAAACCAGAAAAGCTGACTTAGTTTTGTTTATGGTTGTGGGAAACCTGCGAAGTAAAATAAAATAGTCTTACAAAGGGGCAATTTAAGCCGGATGTTCTGTCAAGTGCTTATATGCATATGAATAACCACTTCTCCACTCTTGTCTTGAAGTACACACTTTATTGCCAGTCCTAATACAAGTTTTTGGATGGAAGTATGACTACTGGAAGGGTGTTTCTTTGAGATGCAAACATGCCATGAAATATCAGCCTAGACATCAAGGTGTATTTCCATGTTTATCCTTCCTTGTATAATCCTGTAGCCCACATATGTCATTTGTGTAAGTTTAAAAAAAAAAAAAAAATCCTGGCTGTATGACCTTGCAAGCACAACAGAAGATCAGGTCAGCCTGGGTTTTTAGTAGTTTTGACATTGCCAGCAAAGTATTGTGCTGCTGATGCGTGAAACGTACTCTTTGTTCCCTGGTGCCTTTGTTGGTTTTGGAGGACTGACAGGAATAGAGAGGTGTTAATGCCTGCTGAAACGAAAGTTTTTTTCCATGTGGGCACCTGGTATTTCGAGTACAAAGATGCTGCGTCAGGGCCTGCTTCTCTGACGAACTGTAACTTAAGATCTTAAATATGGAYGGTCCAGTTTCCATTTCCGGAGCTGGTGTCTTGATTAGCAGTAATGGGCAGCAGCTCATTGCACATAGAGCTGAATCATCCAGCCCCGGGAGTGTCTGGGCACAAATGAAAATTTGGATTGATGAATCCAGCCTGGAGGCTGCGAGGATGCATCTCCCTGTTGCTTGTGGCTTGATCAGATTCCATAGTTTTGCTTGAGTTTGATTCATGCTGAAAGCTTCAGGATCATTTCTGTAGCAATGGTGGGAAGGGGGAATACATGACTATACACATTTGGGGAGATCTGTGCTTTCTTCGAAGCCTCCTCCGTCTCTTCTGATATCTATTGTTCTGCTGGGTGTCACCCATACTTCCTAATAGCATAGAGTAAATTTGGAGCAAATGTTGATGAGCTGTTATATGTTTGGAATCAAACTGATTAAACCAACTGATTCTCATCTGCATCATGTGTTTGGGAAACTAGATGCTTAGTTTTGCTTAAGGAAGCCTCTTAGTATGTGCCCTCTGACTCCTAGAGGACAAAATGGACATTCAGTAGAGACTTTTTTTTCTTTCTTTCCTTTCTTCTCTTCCAAAAACATGACCAGGCCTTGTTCATAAGACTCACATGTCATCCTGCCGTGTGGATAAGCCCTCCGAGATAGTAGATGTTGGAGACAAAGTATGGGTGAAACTTATTGGAAAAGAGGTAACGTTAATTCTTGTTTCTTTAACACTGTGTAAATAAAGTATTCTGCAAAACCAGTAAACTGAGAACTATTAGGTATGCAGAAGCAGAGTGTTCTGGTTGCTTTATCAAATGTATTATATGTTCTGTTTTACAAACAGATGAATTTTGCTCACCTTCAGATGAGACTTTGAAAACTGACCTTCCGTGACTTGCCACAATGCAATTCATAAAAGCTTTGGGCTTAAAAGCAACAAAACACTTTCCTTTCTTTTCCTGTATACCTGTTTGCAGCTCACACCCTCATAACTGTGTGATTGGTGGCCGGATGAGCAATTTGAGAGGATCCCAAAATGAGAGCCAATATAAGCACAGTTTGTTAACAGTTGTGAGAGACAGGTCCATTCTTAGAAGCAGCTGAGTCTTTTTTATTTTCAAGGAAAGATCATTGGCAGTGAATTTTGCACAAGAGAAAGTACTGATCTTTTTTTTTTATTTTATTCTTTTTTTTTAAGAGGGGTATATTTTATTTTCTGCACTTTACTATATTGCTTTTTGGCGCACAAAAATTGTGATGCTAGGTCTGTCTTTTTCCTTGGAACAAAGGCTTTGGTGAGCCATTGAAACAATGAAAGTGGACTATGTTTTTTAGGGAAGAAGGGTGGGAAGGTGTTTTTTGTATGTGGGTGGGGGAGGTTTAATTCTTTTTGCAAATGCAGCTAGTTTGAAACTTGCTGCCTTCTAGAAATGGGAGGATTTTGTCAAAATTGCTTTACATGTTTCTTTTTTTTTGAACGATAGTAATAGGGTTGACATAAAAAAAAAAGGCTTTGTTTTGTAGAAGATAAACAGGTTTATAACCTTTTGGTGTGTATTTACACAGTATATAAAAAACTATATGAAGGATTTTACGGATGCTTTGTGGTGATCTGTGGTGTGGACTTTTTTTTTTTTTAAACTTTGTGAAGAAAACAGTAGCTTAATAAAGAAATTCTTATCTGAAACATAATTTTTGGATTCCTGGCTTCTCTGCTTTTGAGGCAGAGGGCAGGAACATGTTGGAGAGGTGGACAGTAGAAGAGTTCATTGTTAGCCTGCTTGCAAGCAAGTGCATGGAATTCACAAGTAGGCAAAACGGGACAGATAGGAGCATTAGGGAAAATATGGAAGGTTGTAAGAAAGACTTAGAAGTCGTGACCTTTGCTCTTGTTTCTAAAGGGATAATGTGGTGATCAAGGGCTTATTAGGATTCAGAAAAGAGTAAGCCCCTAATATAGATACTTAGAAAGCTTCTAACCTCATAAGAGGATAGGAATGTGAAAAGGGATATAGAGCCTTTTTTTCAGGGTGCAAATCTGYTAAAGGTCCAGAGGAAACTCCCTTATGGGTGGATTACTTGAGAATTATAGAAAGATTCCTAAACATACCCTTTCTTCTCCAGTACTTGGGTTTGCTCTTATTAAATGCAGAGTGTTAATCTGAATGGACCTATAGTTTGATTTTGTCGTCTTATTTCTGAGGTAGCTGCTTAACGTACTCTTTTATTAACTAGAATACTCAAAAATGTAAATATAGATAAAACATAATAGAACAAAATGATTTTCACATTGTATCCTTGCTTTAGTAGTTCCTTTCAGTGCTGAAAATTATATTCCTTCTCTATCGGTGACCTGGCAGATTGTATTAGTTAACACCACTGTCGCTTCCTCTTCTTGCTCCATACCTTTACCTTTCTCTTTCAGRTGAAGGACGACAAACTGAAACTTTCCCTCTCCATGAAGGTCGTTAACCAAGGAACAGGAAAAGACCTGGATCCAAACAATGTTTCCCTTGAGTAGGTAAATCTACTGAGCAGAATATAATAGATCAGACAGGCCGTTACTGCCTTTCATTCCTGGCCTTTCTACCGTAACAGTTTTTCAGGCCCTCCCTCCTTTGGMGGGTGAGGGGTGCTCCCTGCTGAGCCCCTTTGGAGATGGACTGGTTAGATGAAGGCGTGACTGAAGCTACTCTCTTGGTCATGCTGATTAAAGGCTGGCAGGAGCTGGTGGAGGGAGAGCTGCTGGAAATTCCAGCCCTTCGCAGCCTGGCAGGATCTTAGTTCTTGCATTTTTTGGTGGCCACATGATTTGTGGTGGAAGGACTGTTCATTCCAGCTGTGGATTCATCTTGTTTTCACTTCAGTGAAATCAAATATTCTCCTTAACTGCTCGGATCTGTCAGAACTTCCTTATGTATCTTTTCTTGTGATATCTCTTGCAGGTCAAGTAAAATTTGTTTGTTTTTATCCTGGCAAGTAGGAGTGTGTATATGTTTACCTACATAATAAAGATGTTAGTATAAAGAAYGTAACTGCAGCTTCTTACGTTTGCCTGCTTTGTTTGGAGAGTGTTCAGTGGAGCTCAGAAATAGAAGAGGCCAAATAATGTGCGTTAACAATGTTAACGTTATTCTAATGAGTAGTYGGTCAGCTCCATTCTTTGGTTTAGCTGACTAAGGGGTGCTTTTAGAGCAATACTTAAAAAACAAAACAAAACAAAAAAAAACCCCCACTTTATTTAGATTGTGTCCATGTAAGTATATGGATTTAATGGTGAAGGTGGATTGAAAATTGAACTTTTTCTTCTCTTTCCAGTCAGGATGAGAGGAAGAAACGTACATTCAGAGACTACACTAGTCAGAAGATCACTCTTGAAGCTGTCTTGAACACTGTGTGCAAGAAATGTGGTTGCAAAGGTATATTTGTGTAGGATTATTTTCATCTTTTGATTTAACTTTTGTTCCAGCTAGATTTTGACCTGTAGTTATGACTGTAGTGATGCCTGCCTTGTRATTGTGTCTCACTGTATAGGGATTGAATTTTACTTCCAAATGTCTCTTAAAGGAYGGCCGCATTTTCCATCACTTTTCTTTTGTTAAGGAAAGACTTAAATGAGCTCCTTCTATTAAGATTTGTTTCTTAAAATCACATCCATTTGAGCTTCCTCTAAGGAACCATTCTACTGAGCACAGTTCTCTTCTTCTTGTGTCTGTTTTGATGCACCTTACAGCTGAGCTCTAATTCCAGTTTTGCATTTTAAGACATAAACATCAGCCTCAACTAAATCGATTAATTATGGCAAGAAAAGTCAATGGAAATTACTGTGCTGGTTGGTTGTTAGGAACACTGTTAGCTTGTGAGCAGCTCTCTCAGTGCTGAAAACAAACATTTTTACCTGGTGAGACTTTTGTTTTGCTCAGTATAGAAATGGAAAGTTGGCTTAAGTTATGCCTTTTCTAGTAGCTTTTGCTGACTAGCTGCAAGTTGCTTAACTGTAAGTTAGTAAAGTCTTTTTGTACATGGAATTTTTACTGCATCTTACTTATTGTCTTATGTTATTTGGCCACAGAGTAGTGGTTATGCTGGAGTTAATAAGGAAGGTTAATGCTGGATAAGGTTAATGAAATGGTTTTAAAAACAGCTGTTCTAAACACTAATATGGTTCTCTGTAGTGGCAGATAACTATCTTTAAAATACTATTTTAAGGAACCCTCAAAACTTTAAACTAGATTCTAGGTATTTGCAGTCTACTTTTTAATGATGATGTCTACACATAAAAGCYGGGCAGATGCTATCTAAGTGCAGTTTCCACTACAACTGTTAATAGATCAACTTTGATGTCTCCAAAGTAGAACCAGATTGAGCTGATCTCCCATGTGTTTGTGGCTTTGGTCTCATTTACCAGATGTCTATCGCACCAATTGACTCCCTTTCCCATCCACTTTTTCGTGCTGCTTAAGCCATTGCCCAGACATGTCTTGTCTCAACAGGGAGGTTTAGTAAAGAGTGTCTTAGTTTTGCCTGATTAATATCTTCAGAATGACTTGTGTTGCACTTGTTCCGCTGGCTTGTTTAATCTGGACTTGTAAAACTAGTTGGAACACTAGGGGAAAAAAGTGCAGTGTAGATTCTCATAGTGTGACTAATAATGAAAAGGTTGCCGTCAGCACTTTATCTGAAATGCAGTTTTAAAAAAGATCTGGGTTACTACTTTGAATGCTGTTTTGCAGGTCATTTTGCCAAGGAGTGTTTCATGCAGCCTGGAGGTACCAAATATAGCCTGATTCCAGAAGAGGAGGAAGAGGAGGCAGCGACAGCAGAACATGAAAAAGATAAAAAGACCAATCTGGCTGATGATTCTTCAAAAAAAAGAAAAAAGGTACAAGGTGCACTTTTGCTGGCCTAGAAAAGTGGGCCACGTGTTGTTCAGTAGAGTTACACCTGTGATTTACTACAGCAAGGTGAATATAAATAGCCATTTCTGGGCTGAGAAGAAAGTGGCTCTGTTTGTGCAGGTTCTGTAGCAAACAGGAATCTCTTCTGCAGACTGTTTAGCAGTTCTTACTTTCTGCTATTAGTCTCTCTCTCTCTCTCTCTCTCTCTCTCTCTCTCTCTCTCTCTCTCTCTCTCTCTTTTCCCTTTTTTTTAAACTATCTCTTTTTAAAACTATCTCTAGGGTGGTTTCATACTGTAATGCACAGCCCTGTCAGGCCCTACAGTGAGAAAAAGGGATTTTTTTCTTGGCCTTTGTGAGGCCCTACTTAAGTTTTCTGAATTTCTGTGACTCTTGCCAATAACTCTGTCTCCCCTCTTCTTTCRCTGCTGTTGTCCATTCACCTGTCTTTAACCTGAACTAAATGCCCACTGCTGCCTTGATGCAGCAAGTATCCTGACCCAGCCTGTGTGATGTGAACTAGGCTTATCTGCACATGCCAGGGTAAAATCATAGGCTGTGTTTGCACAAGGAGCTTGTTGCATTTCTAGGCTCTAAAGTCGTCTTTGTCCACATGAACACTTCAAGAGATGAGACGTTTTATGTCCAGTGTTTGAACTCTGGCTTCAAGAGTGTGCTGGGACAGCACAAAGGGTATAAAAAGTAGGTGGGACTTCAGTCCAAAGCAGAAGTGTCTGGTGGTCAGTCTGTTTATGCAGAAATGAGTCTTCCACTTCTAGACTTAAGTAAATAAACTGTTCCATCAACTCCTTCACAGCTTGAGTCCAACTTGCTATTACGCTTCCAAAGCCTTCTCTCCCTGCCCACCAGCCCTTTGGTCAGTCTGTATCCCTGGAGAGTGGCAACAGGCAGGGAAGGTGGTGGGATTTCTAATGCCTAGAAACAGGGCAGGCTGAAGAGAGGGAAAACTTTGGCAGAGGTAGCGAGGCGTGGTCTGGCAATAGATTTGTGTCCTTCTCACAAGAGAGGCATGGCAACAGCATTAGCATTTGCATGGTGAGAACTGACTTCTGAGGGCTTAGTTCTCACTGGATTGCTGTGGGGCTGCATGAGTGCTAGTACTAGTAYAAGAGAGTGCAAATAGTAGGTACAGGGAAAGGACAAGTCTATCTGTTTCGATGGCAGCCTGCATTTAAATCAACCCAGAGTGACACTGGGAACCAAAGTCTCACTTCCAGTCGTGTTTTTCATTGGTAAGGTGGCTTTTGGAGCTTTGGTATATCTTTATCTGAGAGGAGAGGTGCTGAGAGGTGCTGTGTGGGGGATTGTAGGTGGCGGCTGCACCAGAGCAGAAGTCGAGTGTGTAGTGATTTTCCTTGTGTTTGCCTCTGCCCTGTGGCATACCCATTTCTGCCTAAGAATCAGTACAAAATTATATTAACTTTAATTTGATTCCTAATCTGCAGTTCTTCCTTGCCCAGTAGAGCTCAGGACAGCTCATCTGGTAGTGGGAGCTTGATCTCTGTGACTGTAGATCCTGGCAGCTGGTTCCATCCCGAGAGGTGTGCTGTGCTTCCCCGAGATACAGGCTGTTATTCAAGGAATGTCTTGGACTTGTACGGCAGCGTAAGAGCAGCACTCTGCAGACAAAATACACGTACTCTTTTTATTCCGATCTCGGAAGCAGGCAACTGAACCGAGTCATGTCTTGGATCCCAGACTAACTGCAACTCTCACCTTTCCCTACTTAAAACATCAGGCTTCTGTCTYGCTGCGGAGTGGTGTGAGACCAGGCTGTTGGTAACACCTCTGCAGGCTTGACTTCTCCTGCCTTTCGTTCCCTTCCCTCTAGGAGTGAGGGTGGCTTATCTTCTAAAGTTTCGCYTTGCTTTACAGTGAAAGTAACTATTACTCAAATGCTACTGGGAAGAATTATATTAAGAGGTGCACAAATACTCCCTTATCTTATCAATGCCTGCCCACTGAGGGATTCCCTGTGGAGTCTTGCCCYGCTGAGACTACAGGATATGTGGGTCACTTTCCTGAATTCGTTACTAGTTTTTTCATCTGTGGATTATCAGCCTTCCTTTAAATGTTGCTTGTTCCTTTGATCTCCTCCCTTCTCAAGGAGGAGATCAAAGGCTTTCAGATGTTTTCCAATGCTGGAAAACAAAACTCTGAGCTTTTTGGAGACAGGATGTGGGATCCTCAGAATGAATAGCTTCCTTGTTGTCTCGGGTGCCTGCTGTGATCTTTTCTGGGAGCCACCATGTGCTTCTCTGCTTGCCTGGAGCCCCAAGGGGTTTTACACAAAATCAGAATAGCTCAATCTACCCRGTAACGATTGCTTTGCTGACCATGTCCTATCCAGTGTTTGTAGCATAAAAATAGAGCTTGCAATTTTTAAATGAATACCTATCAGTTCCCTATGTACCAAGCATCCATTTAATGACGTAGCAGTAGTACTAACCTTCCTGGCTGTTAATTATCAGTATTTTCTTTCCTTGATCTGATGCTTCGTTGCAGTCCTTTGTGCTATCCCCTCTCCTTACAGAGATACTCTGAGGTCCTCACCCCCTATATTCTCTGCTTGCCTTTCCCATGGTCACCATCATTAGTTGTTTATGCCCAGAGTCGCTATATAGCTGGCAGTGTGGTTCCCAGAGCTAGCATTAGATTCTTCCTGGTTTGTCTGGTTTGCTGCTCTTATCACAACTTGTAAGACTCTCAGAAAAAGTGGTCCTTTTATTATTAACTTCAGACCCACAGGTGATTTTTAGACCACCTGAATCATGACCAAGATAGAACTGAGGAACTCAGTGTTTTCACTTTTCTTCTGCCTGAGCCCTGCAGCATCCACTGGAGAAAAGGCAGCTGAAGACTTCAGCTCTCTGCACCACCTTAGTCTTCTGGTGTGATCTTAGGCACAAGTTTTCCTGGTTACAGATCACCATCTTAGCATTATGCATGTGAGAGCATTGTCCTGTCTCCTGTCGACCCTGAGAAAATAAATAACTTGGAGAAGCTCAGACACCGCTGTCACAGAGCTATGCGGAAGTATCGGAGAGCATCTGAAGAGTCTCTGACAGCTGCTCAAGCATGTTACTGCATCCCTTTCACTTTTATTCTCTTTGGGTCACAGGGTGAAGGAACTCCTATGGGAACACTGCAGTGTGCCTGTACCGAGCTTGTGTAGGAGGGAGGCGTGCTGAGAAAAAATAAACCCTACTGATTCTTCTCCTCGTCTGTCTTTCAAGAAAAAGTACTGTTCTCAACACCAGGAGTAACCCCCTTTCATTTGCATTYGACACAGCTGTCCCATCTTCTGCTCAGATGCATTGATTAATTTATCCCTGGTGTAGTTTTGTGAAGGTCATTGGAGTTGCATGATAAATGTGACCTGCGATTGCTTTTCTGCAGAGTTTGCCACTGTTTCTCTTGTCATGTGAAAGACTTCCTTGAAGTCTTACTGCAGATGATGTCTCCTCGCTTAAAACCACACCTTCTTAAATTGTTGCTTGTTCAGTGACCTGTAGTTCATCAAGCCTTAGTCCATTCTACTTGTTTTACTATTCTTAAATAGCATTAGCTTAAGGCATAGCACAGCCACGTTCACTCTCTTCACGTGTATGCTGTTCTCTTATGTCCTCTTCTGTGCTTTTCTAAACTTTGCTATATTTACATAAATGGCCATATGCTGGATTCTTCTCATCAGATTAATTCTAACTAGTTCTTAAACAAGGGATAGAATAATATCCTAGGATTTACATGATAAATCTGGTTTGGAATTAGGCTGGCATGGTGAAAGTTCCCTTTATATTAAGAATAAAAACCTAGCAGGTATACTGGCACCTTTTTTGGAGATGCGGAAATCCTGGAAATCCATTTTAATTTTTCACAGGGGCAGACATAAATTCTCAGAATGAGACCGTAACTCCACAGAGGGTTTAGTGAAAGAATATTTAAACTTCTTGGAGAGTTCTGGACACTCCCCTCTTATCTCAAAATCAAATACCTTTAGAAGGAATGAACTCTCGTAACATTCTTAAAACACAGCCCCAAGCAATTCTTATGAAGAACAGGAAACAGAGCCTGGTGTGTTAGTGTGGTTGACTCCTAGCGCCAGCCTTTTCAGACTATCTACAATAATATGAAAGCCAGCTCTTTTAGCCAGCTCTAACTCAGTCTGTCACTCTTCTGTTTGCTAGTTCCCAACACAAGTCTTATGTATTAGAGACTTCAAGACAAGTTGGTTCCATTTTCTAGAATTATAATTTTTGCATGAATTGGACAAGACATATGAAGAACCATAACATCCAAGCCTCCRTACTTCTTGGCTTTCTCTGAGCATCTTTACATTTGGAGTCTGTTTGGACAAAATCGTGGTATTTATACAAGCACAGCGTTTGCAATACTGGGCAAATGCCTGGGTGTGGCTTTAGAACAGAGCCGAGCTTAGCCTGAGCTTCATCCATCATCAGGGATCAATTCTGGAGGCCAGTTTGCAGCTAGGATGTGGCGAGGCTTTGCTGCTGTAGAAGGCAGAAGTTCGGCCTTTATTTTGGCACTGTTGTCTCTGATGCATGAACCAGAGAAACACTCCCCTCTTGTGCGATGATCGTAAACTCTGGGATCAGTTCAGTGTAGTTAGTAACCAGTAGGGCACAGGAAGGCAGTTTAGTGCTTACTATTCAGTATCAGGTTGCTGGGTTTAAAGAAATTGGCAGTCTAATAGAAAGATTTCACTTGTACGGAATGGCTTCAGAGCACCACTGTCTCGTGGTACAGAAAATGTTGAACTCTTCTGTAACAGCTTTCCTCCCCGCAATGCTTGCGGTCTAGACTGTTCTCTAATGTCCAGTGCTGCCCAGTTGTGTGCTTCTGCTGCGGTGTTTGCATTAACAATCTGGAAGTACTTGTTCTGTGTTGGTCTGAATGGTTTGGCTGTTAAAATAGGACTGTCCTAAAAAGGAGACTGTGATTTTTTAGCCAGCACAAAGTCCACATGTGTACTTGTATTTCCTCTGTCATCCTGAAGAGACTGATGTGACATCCTGTCTTGTCTTTAGCCTTCACACGCTGAGAAGTTTCCCAAGCTCTGGAATGAAACTCTGTTATAAGGTCTTGTCAAACTTTCTCACCATGTGCACAGACTGGAAAAGCTTGAGAAAATTCTCCTTGCTGCATCCTTTTCTCTAAAAGATTTAACTCTTTACCATCATCATCTTCTAAAGACTGTTGTGACTTGGTCCTACCCTTAATCTGTGGATAAGGGATTTTGTGATGACTTTAGTGTTGTCTCACAGAAAAATCTAGACTTTGGCAAATCTTGAAAGACATCGATTATCATAGAGCTATTATGGAGCTACAAAAACTGATACCTGCCGAAGATCTGCTGGGTATATAGTAAACTAAATCCTCCACCCTCTCCTCTGAAGTCCTCGAGGATTCTTGGATAGATGTGCAGCTCAAAGTCTTGCATYTTACCTTTGCCATTCCATCTCCCTAAAATAGTCGCTCTGTTTCACATTAAATAAGCTACTCGTTCCCTTTCTTATATGCTCTTAATTGATAGCCTGTATCTGGTGYGATGACACACAATCCATACTAAATTGATGTCTTTAGCTGAGCCTCTTGTGTCCCTACTGTTACAGGAGACTGTGTCTTTTTAAATGAAATTGTACCGACTCAGCTTGTCTTCCCGTAAGCCAGTATATTAATCTTCATATAGAAATGAACTTGTCCTGAAAGTGGCTGAAGCTAATGGAAGAAAAGTCTCCTGGGGAAGAGCTAGGAGAACCCAGCCTTCTCTTTGAAGATGTCTGTATCCTCGCTGTAGCTTCGCTCACGATCACCCCGGCTAATTCTAGCTTAGCTCGAGCATCTCACAAAGCAGTATCTGAATTTGTGTCTTCATGCTCTGTTCTTATCCATGTGTATGCAGAGGTTGTTCTGTGCTCTCGGCATTGAAGCGCTCCTTTTTTTCCAGAGCAATTTTGTGACAATTTGCCTTTCAGGGGAAGCTTAAGGGAGGCATTGGAGGGCTATCGGCAACTTAGTGAAATAGCCTGTGCCCTCCCTATTAATGCCTGCCTAAATTAGAGCATGGACTTTAACCTTCTCACCTGCCTTGGTGAGCTACTTGGGCTAAAAGCACCTTCAAGCCTASAGCAAACCAGGCAGAGTCAGGGTGTAAAGTGGGTTATTGCAGGGGATTTTTTCCCTCTTTGTCTATTTTTTCATGCTGTGTTCAGTAGCTACTTCTGGCTTCCCTTGCTTCCAGATAAGTGCTAGTTTCTTAGCTTGCAGCCCAGTGGGTGAATATGCACATGCCGCCTTTCTTGTGCTTCCTTGTGCAATTTGAGTTTCCTTTATGTGGACATTTTCCAACCAATTATCAGCCAGGGTTGTGTGTGGTGTGGTTTTTACCSTGGGGAGGGTGGGTGTGGAGCAAGTCTCTGGCAGCACCTGCAGGCATCCGAGGGAGGTGAGGTGACTCAGTGGGGCCCTCAAAAACTGTCGGTGCAGGATTCACACCTCGCAGCACCCATGCACGGCCCTGTGCTGTGCCTGGCTGTGTCGGAACAGGTGGAAATATTTTCCCAGATGGGTTGTTCTCATTTTTGTACGGGTGTCTCTTGTAAATCTACTGCCAGTCACTATTGTTCCCCTTGTAATCATACAGTCGTTTTCTCTCCTTGGCTTAGTTGTTCTTCTGGGTTGGCTGTGGGTGGACAGCAGCTGGTCAAGGAGAGAGGCCTCCCTGAGGACTCRTTTTGTCTGAAATCCTGTGACTTACACAACTGAGCCTTTGGGCTTGCTGCTCCTTTCTCTTTCTTCACCAAATGAGTGCATGGCACTAGCAGACCTGCCAAGGCAGGGGYGACTTACAGCAAGGCTGTTCTAGGAAAACTCTGCAAGCTCAAGGATGGCCTTGAGATCGCTGGGGACCCTCTTGGCAAAGATAATAAGCYGAGCTGTTGGCTTGGGGGGCTCCAGACTTCTCCCGTTACACAGAAGAACGTAAATGATGTTTTGTATGACAAACAYCGAAAGTTTGTTTGGGACCGTCGTTAGACTGCTGTGCATCTCTGACTGTGGTGCTCCCTAAAGCCTCTCCACAGCTGTGCTCTGAGCAAGCCACCTTTCAACCTGTTTAAACTGGGGGGGACGGATGGACGGACTACTAGCTGTGCCCTCTACCACTGCTACTAGCTGTGTGTGATACGAGCTGTGCCATCTCTGCTGCTGAACTGTGGGGAGTGTTTTTACATGCTTTAGTTTCAYGCGTAGCAGGAGGGGATTCCTGGGCCTAGGCAGTGCACAAAGAATGCAGCATCTGTTACTGGAGCAGGGTGACATAAATCTAAATGAAATGCATCCAGTAAAAGATAGTGTGAGGAGGGGGAAAAGAGCTGGGCTACAACTGGGAAAAATCCTAATGTAGTACAGTTAATGTTAGTACATGAATTATTAGGAYCTGGCTGCATAGTTAAATTATGGAGGAGAATAGGATGCTGTTTTGCAGCAAGTTTCAGAACGACTGTACCCAGTCTTACAAGGGTACCAATTCCAGAGCAGTTAACACCTATATCCTTCAGGAACGTGTAGCTTGCTTTAAGTAAAAATGCCAGTATATGGTTTAGTCAAAGCAGCAAGATTTGCTTGCTGGGTTACATTCCTTGCTGGTAGTGTCTAAGCCTATCATGGGCAATTGCACTGGCTTGGTCTGTCTTACTGGCCCATCTCCACTTCAGGAAACCCTGTTTTGCTTCTTTCTTATGTCCTCTTTATGTCCTTGAACTATAATGGAAATTCATGATACCCTCTTGCACAGGAAGGTCTGTTTTTAAGGTCGATGTGACTATGGAAGAAATCAGTGGTATCTTCTTAGAGGTTAGTACTGCTGGGCTTGAACAGAAAGCTGGGACTGTTACTGCTGTTAATAATTTTGATGTGCTTTACAAAATACTAAAATCACTTAGTGTTTATGGGCCCGCTCATCCGAAAGCTGTTTTCACTTACTTTCCAGGATTTTGTGGGGGTTGGAGAACAGCATCTCATTTTATTTCAGGAAGATTTTTTCTTTTTCAAAGTGTCTTCCTAAAATATACCCCTGAAAACCTTATGTCTTGTTCCAAGAGCTGGTTAGCATAATAATTTTGTGGGTATTCAGGGAAGTAGAAAGGCAAGTTGAACTGGCATTAGACTCATGCTTGCTTATTCTCCACAAAAGCAAGCCAAGCCAGCTGGTGCCTTCTGATCCACTTGTTTTCCTGTTTAATTTAAAATCCTGGAGTTGGATATCCATCATTCCACTGGTTTTGCAAGTGGAAGTGAGCGTGCTGCCAGGACAGGCAAATCRGATCCTCTCCCTCAGTACCGCTGTCTAAATATATACAGATTGCTATACTGTGTCATAAGATAGCCTGTCTGCTTTGGGATTGTCTGCCTGACACAATTTCAGGGGAAGGCGCACTGCAGTACTGATTTTAGGGTAATCTGTGCTTTGTAGTTATTGTCTGATGCCTCAGAATTGAGRGTTTAGATCCCTTTCAAAGTTCTTACAATATTTATTCCAACACCAGCTMTTCTTATCCTGCATGTAAATGTCAGGTGCCTCTTGAACTCTAGCTTTTGCCTCGGGGCTTGGCAGAAATAAAGTACAGAGAGCTCATTAATGCCTGTGGCTTCTGCCTGTGTGTGGTGCAGAAGTGGTGGGAAGCCGCAGGAGCGGGAGGATATATGATTTGTTTGGAGGCTGTGCAAAGAGAGCACAGTTATTGCTTGCTAAAGGGCTCTTCCCCCTCCCAGCTCCTCTCCAGAGAAGGTCGAGAGAAGCTTCGAATTTGAAGAAATAGGTTTAGGSCTTTGTGGTGGGAGGGCTGGTGTCAGATACAGCCCATCTCAGCTGTGCTGGGGGCTGTCGCGTGGCAAGAACCCGTCGTGTTTCCATKCTAGGAGGTGAGTGGTGCCAAGCAGAATCAATTCGCCGCTCTCAATAGACCTAAGGTACATAATGGCGACGTTTTAGACTCCTAGACTGTTTCCCTGGCTGGCATTTCTGGGATTTTGGCTGGGCTTGGGCTTTCCTGCAAGGAGAATGGTGCATTGTCTGTAGTGCTCATTGCATTAGCATTAATTTCCTGGGACTCTGTGCACTGATATTCTGGGGAAGTCAGGGGAGGTGCTACTGACTTCCAGCTGGCTATTTTAGAAACCCATTTTGTTGGCAAAAGGTCTCATCCTGCCAACATGTATTAAAGATAATAATGTTAAATAACTGAGAAAGCCCTGACTCTGGAGGGATTGCAAGGATTCTCTCATGGTGATGTGAGCAACAGTTTTGAGTCTTGGATATACATTCTGTTACACCACCTCTAATCCGATAGCTGTTACGTTGCACCTCACGCGGTTGTGGTTTAACATAGCTAGTTAAGTCCCGAGTAGCTGGGGCAGAAGCTGTGTGTATCATCCACGTTGGAGAACAGGCTCAGCTCTGTGTYGCAGCTTTGAAGGCACCTGTTACAGAAAGTGGCTCGCTGCCCTGGTGAGCAGAAGTGACAGTTTTCCAATGTGCAAGGCTTTATTTCTTTTCATTCCATAGGAGAAGAAGAAGAAAAAGAAACACAAGAGTAAGCAGTCTTCCGAGTCTGACTCTGACAGCTCTGACTCTGACAGYGATGGGGCTCAGCCAGCCAGCAAGAAGGCCAAACATTCAGGGAAAGCCAGCAAGGCCCAGAAGAAGAAGAAGAAAAAGAAGCATAAGAAAAAGCACAAGGAGTGAGTGAGCAGATGCAAAGGGGTACTGACATTGCAAGTCCCTGGAAAATACTGCTGGGAGAGCAGAACTGAATCAGTGCRTTCCTTCAAGGACAAGGCGTTTCCTTCTCCAACTAATGCTCAGCCTGTGGTGTTTGAGATTTTGATACTAGTTGTCCACTATCACCTTAGACATGGGCTGCCATTTTCTCCCACCAAGGCCAGTGGGCATGCCTGAAAAAATAGGCTAATTACACCCATTCATCAGTACCTCTCCCATCCTGTAGCCTCGTGTTTTGCTCGGTAAGCTGCCGGTGCTGCGCATGGCTCCTTTGGACRGTGTTAGCCCGCTGTAAGGAGCATGCATGACATCAGCCCCGGGATCCAGTTGCCTGTAAAAGGTGGAGCTCTGCTGCCTGGCCATGCTTCCCCCTACCAATCCCTGCAGAGAGCTCGGGGGGAGTTGTTGCTGGACCCTGCAGCAGGGCTATGTCTTCCTTAAAGCTCTGCGCTCACCAGTCACCTCTCTGCAGCTCAGGCTTTTTCCACACGTGATTTGTTGGATCGGTGTAACTATGCGGTAACTGAATCGCAGCCCAGTACCGTCAGCTCGGAACAGCTCCGAGAAAGGACAGCTGCTCTCTGTGCTGTTGCCCGTTTCCTTTCCCAGCATAAGGCAGTATTATAACTGCCCCCACGCTCAAGGGGCTTCATTCATGGTAACAGCGCGGAGCCATTTGGCTTTGGTATAGAAACCCTCCCTCCGTTTCATTCATTTTGTCTGTAAACACTTGGAGTGGGAGACTCAGAAGCAACTCAGTGAGCGGAGATATTTTAAGTAAACATTGTGTGGTGTATTTGCCGGCTTTGTAAATGATGGAAAATAAATTTATCAAATCTCCGTTGAACTTTGTACTGCATTTTTTCTTCTGTGTGCTCTGCACTTCATCTTGGGCAGTAAAACAAAGGCGTACCTGCATGAGAGGGGACGTGACTTTCATTAGAGGCTTTTTGAAAGCCTGTTTAGGACAAGGAGGAGAAAACCCTTGTGTAGGAGCCCTGGTTGCTTTCTCGAGGTTTCCTGTGGTGTGGAGCTGGTGAGGTGACCCCTRAAAGAAGCCTGTTGGGCGGGAGGCAAGGCTCACGGTGTGTTTTGGTAACAAGATAAAGTAGTGACTGAAGTATAAATCTTCTAATTAGACTCAAAGGTCTTTGGGGAAGGAATCACAGAGGGCCAAGCAGTCCTGTGCTGCAGTTCATATCTAGGCTAGTCCCTGTAGAGCCTGGTGACCACAGAGGAAAGCTGAAGGGAGCGATTCATCCCCTCTTCAAGTAGATGTTGAAAAAGGGGCTGGCTGAGTCACTTGCATTGCCTCTGTCTCCACTGCCCCTAAAGGGAAGCGAGAGTGACAGTGTTTGCATGCTGATCACATCTGTGGCTTTTCTCACTGTTGAGATGGCAGGAGGCCTTGGCCGTCCTGTAGAAGCAGGCTGGCCTATGTCCCTGTACTTGAGTAAAACCTGGCACTTTGTGCTGCTTCTCAGCCCAGTATGAGCCTATCGTGGCAGGACTGGGCTTCTCYGGGGCTGAGCAGGGCAGATTTGAGCCCCACACTGAACTCCACCACTTCCCCATGGCAGAGTCTCCCTTTGGGCAGGCTCCTTTCCCAAACCTGGATGTGATGTGCTCTTGACCTTGGTTTCTTGGCTTCTTTGCAGTCAGGCATGACATCAGATGATGCTTTGGCAGAGGGCACCAGTCTGGATTTGTGGTGGAAAGATTACTTTTGCTGGAATGGTGTGTGCTTGTATCCTGAATGATTTATAGCAGAGCTGCCACTGTAGTAAGCTAATATCCCCCCCGGAAAAAAAAAAACCCCAAGCTGAGTGTCCATCTGTCGTTGCTGCAGCTGTGTCCCGCTGAGGTTGGTAGGTGGACTAGCAGAAACCCTGAACACGCAGAGCTACAGTGGCCAAACTGCTGTTTTATTGATACAATTTGGGGGCTAGAAAACCTGTAGCGACCAATGCCGCTGTTCCAGGATCGGCATGTGTGTGGTTTCAATCTCTACCTGTTGCTGAAAGGTCTGGTCCTGCCCTTGTCCTGCCCCTCGCTGTGGGCTAACAGGAGCGTTTGTGCCCGCTTCCAGGCTTGCTCTTTGGTGAACCGCTGCCTGGCTCGTTTGGCCGGTGGGCCAGCCTTTCTATCTGTCAACAGAGGTGTGGCCAAGGAAAGGGGACTCGGTTAACCTTGCCTCCCTTGGTGCTTTTCCGTGACCTGTTGTACTTCCACGGCTCTGGGAACCAGCTGAGACRAGCCGCTGGGCTCGCTGCCATTTTAACTCCCTTGCTGCCTTGCGGGCCCTGGGTGCCACGGGCCAGTTCCTTGCCTGAAGGTCTGCAAGGCCCTAACGGGTGCCTGGGGAGAACATGCTGTGATGGAGAAAGAGGAGGTGGCTTGGGGCCTCCTGGAGAGACATCTTCATGGAGCCAGAGCACGTGGCCACCAAGGCAGCGGGCAGGGTCGCAGCCTGCCTGGACCCCCCTCTCTCGGCTCTCCCCTCTCCAGAGCCCCCTCCTCAGCAGCGGGGCTGCTGGGGGATTGATCCCGTCTAGCACCGAGCCGGAAAAGCGGAGTCCACCTCCGATGCGGCGAGGAGAGACAGGGGAGCGATGTGATGACCTAGCCCAACTCCCACCACCTTTTCCAGGSTGGAATCGCCCCGCTCCTCCTAAAGCCCTGGCTGGGACAGGATCCTCCCCGTGCCATGCACGTGTCAAAGAGCCTTTTTCCAAGCAAGCCACTCGCAGAGCTGTAACAACATTGGTTTTATTATTTCCCCACGTGGGTTCTTCCATTATTTAAAAAAACAAAACAAAACAAAACCAAAAAAAAACCCCAACCACGGAACAACAACCCAAACCCCACGCACCCCCACGAGACGACAGGGATCAGGGCGGCAGACGGCTCCGATGGGGTCAGAGGGCTCTGCCATCACCGCGAGTCGCGCGCGAGCTGCCGCCGAGGGGAAGGAGGCAACTCGGTGATGAGTCCGGCACCGGCGGGGAGCTGGGGGCGGCCTCTATGACGCCCTCTCGTAGGTCCGGGTGGAGACCACGCTGCCCATGGTGAGAGTCTGGGGGCAAGAAACCGCGGCCCGGTGGTTAGGGGGTCGGCGGGACCTGCCGCCGGTCCCCGGCCGCGACCGCAGCTCTAAGAAAGCATCTCTATCCGCTTACCAGAATTAACTTCCCATCCTTCAGCTCGCGCACTAGCGACGTCTCCTTGCCTTCCCACTTCTGCACGTGGACGAGTTTGCCTCCTTCCAGCTTGACCACAGACTGCGGGGAGAGATGGAAACTCGCCGTCGCACCCAGTTCGGTAGCGGGGAAAAAGGCTCCGGCCTCGGTTTCCCTGCTTCCAGCTCTCCCTGGGCAGCGCCGGGAGCAGCGTCGCCTTGGGAAGGGTTGGCCCGAAGCGTTGGGGCTTCGTGGGAATCCCGCCCCGGAGACCTGCTGCCACCGCTCCGGGTGTCCCCCAGCGGTGGGCACAGCCGCGGTGACCTGCCCTCCCCTGGCCCTGCGCCAGGGCCTCATCCTGCTCTGGGGCCATGAGCCGCGGCACGGCCGGCTGTTTGCAGAGCCCCCCCGTTGACTCCGGCCCACCAAGGGTAGCGCGACAACTGGTTCAGGGGGCTCGGGGTCGCGCGAGGACAGGCGGCGCGGCCACCCCGGCCGCCCTCCCGTCGCGCTGCTCCTGCCCTCCGCTGTCCGGCTGCCGCACCGGCTTCCCGGCCCCCAGGACGCTGTTTCCCCCGGTTGTCCCCAAAGGAGTCTCTCCCTGCCCCAAACCCTCCCCATTGCCCACGGCTGGAGCAAAGCTCACCCCCATGCGCCCAGAGTCCCCCTGCACCTTGGGTGCCTCCAGGGCTCAGGTCTCCCCATGGCTTGGTGCCCCCATGGCTCAGATAGCTCCCCATGGTTTCAGTCTTCCTAAACCTCATTCCCCCCCCTCTCCCCCCATCTCAGATACCTCCATGGCACAGGTCTCCCCATAACTTGGGTTTCCCCATGGCTTGCATCTCCTCATGGCTTGGTGCCCCCACAGCTCAGGTGCCCACGTGGCTGTGGTGTCCTCTCAACTTGGGTCTCCTATGGCTCAGACACCCCCACGCTTTTGGTCTTCCTGAGGCTCATTTTCCTACCCTGGCTCAGATGCCTCCAYRGYRCAGSTCTCCCCATAACTTGGGTTTCCCCATGGCTTGGGTCTCCCCACAGCTTGGGTGCCCCCATGGCTCAAGTCTCTGCATGGCTTGGTGCCCCCACGACTCAGGTGCCCCTCCAGCTCAGATACCCTCCCAGCTCGCATCTCCCAGGGCTCAGATACCCCCATGGTTTGGGTCTTCCTAGAGCTCGTTTCCCCCCCCCCCGGCTCAGTTGCCCCCACAGCACAAGTCTCCCCATAACTTGGGTTTACCTAAGGCTCAGGTGCCCCCATGGCTGCGGACCCCCCATGACTCAGGTGTCCCCCCAGCTCAGGTGTCCCCTGGCTCATATTCTCCTATGGTTTGGGTCTTCTTAAGGCTCATTCTCCCCCAGCTCAGATGCCCCCACAGCGCAGGTCTCCCCCTCATCTGGGCTGCCCCACGGCTTGGGGGCCTCCTGAGCTCCATGTCCCCACAGCTCGSGTGCCCACGCAGCCGGGGTGCCCCCGTAGTTCAGGTCTCCCATGGCTTGGGTGCCCCCCATGACCCGGCAGACCCCCCCCCGCCCCATTCCCTGCAGCTCCACAACCTCCCCGCTCGCCCCAGCCCGCACCCGGCTCTCCTCCCTCCGGCTGCCTGCCGCGGGGCRGCTGAAGGGCACGTCCCCGGCCTGCGAGGAGCCGCTCGCCGCCGTTCCCCCGTCCCCGCCGCACAGGGGCTGCCGGGGGGGGGTTTAGCATAGTTTCCACCAGCCCCGGCCGTCTGGCTGCCTTCAAACGCCGTCACGAGACGGGGCGGGCAGCCCCCGGCACAGCGCCGGCCCCCGGCTGCCGTGGCCGGAGCCTGTGACCAGCCGGAGCCGTGCCTGGAAATAGCTCTCCCGTGTAGAGGGGGCAGCGGGGAGGGGGGGCCGCTCCAGCCGCAGCGGGATGGAGACAGAGACACGCTGTCTGCTCGGCGCTGCCGCCTCGCTCGCGCTCGTCACCTGCTTCAGCCCGGCCGCTCTTTGGCCACCGCGGCGGCTCCGATCCTGGCTCTGCCCAAGGCTGGGTGTCCTCCCCCGGCAAAAACACCCAGCCCTGGGGCCGTGGCTCCTTGCGCCAGGTGGGGACAGCCGTCCCGGTGGGTCCCCRGACCCTTCCCCGCACTCAACAACCCTTCCATGGCCAACGGGGCTTCATACCACCCTCCCCAGCCGCTCGGAGACCTGCTCCACCGTGGCTCTACAAGCCCCCAGCTCGTTTTGCAACGCCACAACCCTGGTGCGCCGGGCTGGGGGGGTCAGGGGGGGCGGCTCCCRCCCGCAGAGCGTGTTTAATGGAGCGTGGGACCCTGCGGCCACGCGGGGCCGGGAGGGGAAAGTTCTCGGCAAAAACATCTTTGCTAGGAAAAAGCCGGGGGGGAGGATCGCTCCTGGGAGGGGAAGTGTCTCCGCGGGGGGRAAGAGGCCAAAAAAAGGAGGTTTAACTCCTTTTTCGAGCTCTTTCGYCCTGCAGCCAGATTTCCCTAGCTGCCCTCAAGCTTTCTTCCCTCGCATGGGAGGAACAAGCCCAACTTGGCTCTTTGCCCCCAGCAAACGACTGAGGAAGAGGACGGCTTGGGAAAGCAAACCGTGCAGAAACTCGAGTCTTTCCCAAAGAGGGTTTATTCCCTACCTCTGCCCTGAATTTAATAGGAATCGGCCAAGCGGGGTGTCCGAGCCGCTCCGCTCCTCTCTGTGCCCCTGTACAAAGGGGACAGATCTGCCCAGCCAGAGCTGCCCGAAACGCGTTCCTCGGCCAAACGAAGGCTCAAACCCGATTCTTGCAACCCCTTCCCTGCAGGGACGCCTTGCCAACTATAAGACAGGGCAAAATTTGCCTTCTCTCCGCCACATCCCCTCCATTTCTCTTGAGCAAGTCTGTCCCGGGCTGGGCAGCGGGCGGTTGCATGTTTTTGCTCTTGCACAAGCTTCCCAGCAGCTCCGTGCCCGGGCAGCCCGACTTCTCCGGCTGGTACATCCCCCGGGGCTGTTACGGCAACTCCAGCGCCTTGCAACAGCTTTTTCGCAAAGTCTGGCTGCAAACCGGGGGGAAGAGGTGGTTTGCTGAGAGAAGCTAGGGCAGAGCACCAGGCCCTGAGGGCAGGGAGATCACCAGTTTCGAAGAAAAGGGGATAGAGAGAAGGAGACAGACCCAGAGCTCGAGGATTCAAGCCTTGACTATTGCAACGATGTGGCCACGGCCTGACAAGAGGGTGTTTGGTGGAGGGCAGATGTTCTGAGGGACCCTGGAGAGCTTCTCCGAGCACTGATGCTTGGCACCTCGACCGCCCCCGGCCCCCCCCGGCCCGGCGGCTGGGCTCACCTTGACGTGCCTGTCGTCGGCGGTGGTCTCGTCAAACTCCTCGTCCAGCTTGAAGCTGATCTCTGTGTTCTTGAAGGTGCTCTGGGTCTTCACGATGACCTTGTCGCCGTCCACCTCGATGATGGTGGTGGGCTTGGTGAGACCCGCCACCTGCCTCGTGGCGAAGCCCACGCCTGCGSGGGGGCAAGGGGGCGGTGAGGTGGTGCTGAGGGGCCGAAGAGCGTGCATCCTCATCATCACCCCTGCCCATCGGTGACCCCCAGCCCTTCCTCCCTCCCTGCAGCCCCCGCCGTGTCCCACCAGCTGCCACGGGGGCTGGAGGGCAGCTGGGTGCCGGCTCTGGGTGCCCTGACAGCAGCAGAYGGGGCGCCTGGAAACGCTGGCATCACTCAGGGCCAGATCCTGCACCCGGGAACACCGTCCTCCAGCAACGGGCCAGCTTTTGGGGCTGAGCGGGGTCCCAGGCAGGCGGTGTCCCTTGTCCCCTGCTCTGCCCTGCAGTCGCCCAGAGGAGCCGCAGCCGGTGCCAGGGACCGGGCTGGATGATGTGGGGCGAGGAAGAGGAGGGATGAAGGATGGAGGAGAGCAGAGGCACTGCATTCGCTCACTCCTTCCAGCTCTGCAGTCCTCTCCACCCTATCATCCTTGGTCCAAAATGGGGGAAGGAAAGGCTGTCCCCACCCATCATCCTTGGTCCAAAATGGGGGGAAAAAAAGGCTGTCCCCACCCATCATCCTTGGTCCAAAATGGGGGAAAAAAGGCTGTCCCCACCCATCATCCTTGGTCCAAAATGGGGGGAAAAAGGCTGTCCCCACCCCCGGGAACGCCTGGAGACTCATGTCCCTCCCGAGGGAGCAGCAGGGCAGGGAGCCGGGCCAGGACGGACCCTTCCCCAGCCCACCCCGGGCAAGGCGGCCGGCTCCTGCCCCTCGCCTGGCTCCCAGCACCGGGGGCCTCATCCGGATCCCCCCCCCCATCGGCGCTGCGCCCCCGGCAAAGCCGAGCCCGGTCCCCAGCTGCCTCCRGCCCCGGCGCCCCGGGCTGTCGCCGCGCACCGACGCGGAGCCGCTGCGGCTCCCGGCAGCGCCCCCGCCCGCTGCCAGCGCGGCCGCGCAGCCCTGGCAAAACCGCATTTTCCTTTTTCCTCCCCTTTTCTTCAAATGCATTAAAAAGGGAAGTACCCCCCC
>PTFA01000144.1:1988293-2031701 GCA_003342895.1 Casuarius casuarius | reverse complement strand
CACGTGATCCCAGCAGTGTGTGTGTGCAGGGACATGCATGGTCCCAGCCGTGTGAAAAGTGTGTGTGCAGGTACACGCATGGTCCTGGCTGTTGCATAGCACGTGTGTGTGCAGGGACATGCGTGATCCCAGCCATGCATAGCGTGTGTGTGCAGGTACATGCGAGATCCTGGCYGTGTGCAGCATGTGTGTGCAGAGACACGTGATCCCGGCAATGCATAGCATGTGTGTGCAGGTGCACGTGTGATCCCAGCCATGTGCAGCATGTGTGTGCAGGGACACACATGGTCCTGGCCATGCATAGCATGATCCCTGCCGTGTGCAGCATGCATGTGCGGGGACACGTGTGGTCCCAGCTGTGTGCAACGTGTGTGTGCAGATACACACGTGATCCTGGCCGTGTGCAGCATTTGTGTGCAGGGACACACATGATCCCAGCCATGTGCAGCATGTGTGTGCAGGGAGACATGTGATCCCGGCCGTGTGCAGCGTGCGTGTGCAGGGACATGTGTGATCCTGGCTACGCATAGTGTGTGTGTGCAGGGACATACATGATCCTGGCCATGTGCAGGATGCGTGTGCAGGGACACATGTGATCCCAGCCGTGTGCAGTGTGTGTGTGCAGGAACACGCATGATCCTGGCCATGCATAGCATGTGTGTGTGCAGGAACACGCATGACCCTGGCCATGTGCGGCGTGTGTGCAGGGACACACGTGATCCCAGTCATGTGCGGCGTGTGTGTGCAGGGACACGYGTGATCCTGGCTGTGTGCAGCATGCATGTGCAGGTACACGCCTGATGCCAGCCGTGTGCAGCGTGTGTGTGCAGGGACACGTGTGATCCCGGCCATGTGCAGCGCGTGTGTGCAGGGACACGCATGGTCCTGGCCGTGCATAGCATGATCCCAGCCGTGTGCAGCATGCATGTGCATGGACACACGTGATCCCAGCCGTGTGCAGCACGTGTGTGCAGGGACACGCGTGATCCCGGCCATGTGCAGTGTGTGTGTGTGCAGGGACACGCGTGATCCCAGCCGTGTGCAGCATCTCTGTGCAGGGACACGCGTGATCCCGGCCATGTGCAGCACAGTCCGCGTCGCTGCGGTGGCAGCGGGGGATGCAGGGCCGCGGCCGCTCAGGGTGACGTTTGGGGACATACAACCCGCAGAGGCACACGTGTGACACGCGTGACAGCACACCTAACCCCTTCCTCCGCTCTCCCCGCGGCACCGCATCCCTCCTGCCCGGTGCCAACGCGGCCCAAACGCGCCCTGCGCGTGCTGCCTCCTCCGCCCCCGGCACCCCCGGGGGGCTCCCGGGGCCGGGCTGGGCGAGGGGCACCCTCCTCTCCTGCACCTCTCACTGATGCCGACGACAAAAATCCCCGGTGGGAAGCAGCGGAGCAGGGGGACGGCAGTGCCGGCGACGGAGGGTGCCGGGCCGGGATGCCCKGCAGCACGGGGCACCGGCGTCGCCCTTCCCGGCTATTACTCTTTAACACATTTGGGCCGAGAAGCCGCTGATCCGGACTTAGCCCCCCCGGAGCGGCTGCTGGGGCTGGTGGCGGGGGGAGCCTGGGTGAAAGAGCAGCTGGCGGGGGCCGTCAGCCGCCGCTAACCTTTCCTCCGCTTCGGGCTCTCCGGCGGGCCGGGTGCCCACGGGAAACGGCCGAGGCGGTGGGATACGGCGGGCCCCGAGGTGTCGTTGCAGCCACCCAAAAATAGCCGGCAGCTCAAGTTCGGGCTCCTCCGGAGGGCACGGCCGCGGCCCCGGCGCCGTGGCTCTGAGCGGGGACGGGTGGCCGTGCCAGGCCACCGTCCTTGCAAGTGTCCCAGCCGCTGGCAAGGCCTGGGGACCCCGCAGCAGGTTGCGTGCAGCCAGGTCCCCCCAGCTCGGCTGGTCACATCCTGACCACCACGTTCCCCCCCGCCCCGGGCAGCGGGGTCTCCCTGCGGGAAGCAGCCATCCGGCCACCCGGGACAGGGCCACCCTGCAAGAGCTGTCCTCGAGCTGGGACGCGGCCCCCGCCGCTGTCCTCGTGCACCCTTGCCCGACCCCAGGCGAGACCTCGCGCACGGCAGGGCTCACAGGAAAATACTCACGGTTTATTACCCAAACAGGTCCCCAGGGTGCCAGGGCGGACCCCCCCCACCCCCAAAATGCTTGGTGCTCTTTTAACGCCGCGCGCTCAGACCCTCCCGGGGCCGCGGGACAGGGATGGGGCACGGCCAGGAGGGGACGGATGGGGCGGGGGGGGGCTGTCGCCTCTCCTGCCAGCGCCGTGCCCAGACACCAGGGTCCCCAGCCTCCGCGCTCGCTCGCTGCCTCCCCCCGAGCCGGCAGGATGACACGAGACACGGATGCCCACGCACACACGTGCCCACGCACACGGATACCCTGCACACAGGCACCCATGCACATGATCACCCACGCACACAGGCACCCATGCCCACGAGCACCCACGCACGTGGTCACCCATGCCCACGAACGCCCATGCACATGGCAAGTGTGGACACCCATGCATGTGGTCACCCATGCACACAGGCACCCATGTATGTGGTCACCCGTGCACATGGCAAGCACAGACACCCACGCACCCATGCACACAGCCGCCCACGCACACGGACACCCATGCACACAAGCACCCATGCCCAGGAACACCCATGCACGTGGTCACCCATGCCCACGAACGCCCATGCACATGGCAAGCACAGACACCCACGCAGCCGTGCACCCATGCACACAGCTGCCCGCGCACATGGACACCTATGCACGTGGTCACCCATGCACACAGACTCCCATGCCCACAAACACCCATGCACATGGTCACCTATGCTCGTGGTCACCCATGCCCACGAACGCCCATGCCTATGGCAAGCACGGACACCCACGCACCCATGCACACAGCTGCCCACGCACACGGACACCTATGCGTGTGGTCACCCATGCACACAGGCACCTATGCCCAGGAACACCCATGCACATGGTCACCCATGCACACAGGCACCTATGCCCAGGAACACTCATGCACATGGTCACCCATGCATGTGGTCACCCGTGCCCATGCACGTGGTCACCCATGCCCATGAACGCCCATGCGCATGGCAAGCATGGACACCCACGCAACCGTGCACCCATGCACACAGCTGCCCACGCACACGGACACCCATGCACGTGGTCACCCACGCCCACTGACACCCATGCACATGGTCACCCACGCCCACTGACACCCATGCACATGGCAAGCGTGGACACCCATCCACCCATGCACACAGCTGCCCACGCACACAGACACCCATCCACATGATCACCCACGCCCACAGGCACCCATGCCCACGAACGCCCATGCACATGGCAAGCACGGACACCCACGCACACAGGCACCCAGGTACGTGGGTGCCCACGCACACTAACACTCGTGGACGGAGACACCCCTCCTCATACGTGGGTGCCCACGCACACAGGTGCCCATGCACACCCATGCACACAGCCTCACACACGGGTGCCCACGCGTGCAGGCACACACGAACACCCGTGCACACTCATGCACACGGACACCCACGCACACGAGCACCCATGCACGGGGATGTCCACGCACACCGCCACCGATGCACACGGATGCACGGACACACACGGACACACACACGGACACACTGCACAACACTACGCCCCGGACGGAGCTGGTTTCCACGTTAAGGGATGGACTCGTATCCTTGGTCAAGGGTTCAGGAGGGCCAGAGCCGGCCTCGGGCACGCTGGGGAAGCAAAGCCATTTCCCGCAGGGATTTAACGCAGATTTAGGCTCCGAGGGAGATGCAGGATCCTGAGACGTGCTGGACGCCGATGCCGGAGTGCCGGGAACGCGTGGCGGGTCTGAACGCGGCCCCTCGCGGCTCGCTCAGACCTGGGCACGGCCGGGGCTCTGTCCCAGAGCTGCCGAGGCGATGCTGGAGAGCAGCGAGCCTGCGTGTGGGGTTTATTTGCTGGTCCCACAGCGACAGCTATAGGTTGACCGTCCTGTCACAGTGCCGGGATCGTCACAGCGCGCTTTGACTCTGCCCAGCTCCAGGCTCCGAGCGGGAGCAGCCGAGCCTGCAGACGCCTCGCCCGGGAGCAGGATCCGGGCGACGCGTTGGAGCGCCCGGCTGCTTCGTTTGCTGCTGGTTTCCTCTCTCCGGGTTTTCCCTGGGGAGATGGTGGTGGGTCCCAGGGCTCCTGCGATGGGGCCGGCTCGGGTGCCGTGGGTGGTCCTGGCACAGGGAGACCTGCCGACACATTCAAAGCAGCATCGCCCTGGTTGCATCCTCCAAAATCGCCGGCATCGCCCCCGCGGCAGAAACGGCTCCTTGCAGAGGGGTGACCAGGCTGGCGAGGTGGCTTTGGGGGGGCTCCCGCTGCCCGGCACCCCAGCCCCGGCGGGGAGGGTGCCGTAGCCCTGCGACCCCCGGGGCAGGCAGCACCCTGGGGTGCTCCGCTSCCGGCCGTGGCCTGAGCCCCCGTCCCTCGTCCCGCTGGCGAAGGCTGGTTTCCCTCCTGGACCCCAAGCATCACGCGGTCCCACAAGTGTGGGGCAGGACACGGACTCGTTTTGTGTGTCGAGGGCTCGGTGGGATGGTTCAGACCCGGCACGGGGGACATTCGTGCTGCCCCCAAGGCCCAAAAAGGATCCTGGATCATCCACTGGAGAAAGGACAGGACACGGACACGGTACCYGAAACATCACAGTGACCAACACGCTGAGACAGACGGACCCATGGGCTGCTCTTCCCGCTCCTCGCGGTAGCGCCGGGCGCCTCAGCTCCGCTTGGCGCCGCTGCTATGAAGCCAAGAAAATCCCCCCCCGGAGCAAAATCCCACCGTTTGGTTCCGGCGCCGCCGCGGAAGAAACGTTTCCTCCCGCAGGGCAAAGCTCCCCRTCCTCGGGGAAGTCCCGCTTCGTTACCGCAGGTCCCTCCTTGCTCCGCTCCCCCGGGGGACGGGAGATGTCCGTGCTGCACGGCACCAAGGAAAACCCAGCCAACTCCAGGCCGCCGAAGCTCGCCTGATGCTCCGCAGCGTCCCCTCGCCCCGCTGGCCAGAAGTGCATGGCGGCGGCGGCGGGGGGTTAGGACGTGTCCTTCAGCTCTGGGCTTTGGGGCTGCGGAGGGGGCACCTCTGCGGACGGCGACTGCATCTCCTGGGACCTGTCTGCGGAGAGACGAGGCGGGGGGTGAGGTGGTCCCGGGGCCTTTCCCACCGGCTGGCCGCCCACCTCCCCAAACACCGTGCTCGTCCCGTCCCCGGGATGCTGCTATGAGGAGCCGGCCCGTAGCCTTGGTCCCCGTGGGGTGACATGCTGCCACGCCGCGGTGCCCCGGCACCTACCTGCGTTGAGGGACATCTCGGCGAGCTTGAGGGGCAGGTCGGAGGGGCTGACGCCGGCCGGCGAGCCCAGGATGTCGGGCAGGGCGTTGCGGCGGCCCGTCCTCCCGGAGGACGCGAAGTCCAGCACAGGCTCCACCTCTGTCATGCTAACCCTGGAGCGACACGGCCACCTCCCCGTCAGCCCCCGCCGCCCCCCGCAACCCCGACGGGGCCGGGCTCTGCCCCGCGCGGGGGCAAAGGGATGCTCTGCTTAGGGGCAGGCAGCCGACCCGGCCTCCGGGTGCCCTGGGGACTGGGCAAAGCCAGCTTGGGGCAGAGCGTCCCCAAGCCAAGGGAGGTGGAAAAGCCCTTTGGCCACCCCGAGGGTGCAGGATCTCCGGCCGGTCCCGGGTGCAAAGGCGGTGACGGAGGTGGAGGTCACCTCGCTGCAGGGACGGTGCCTCCCGCAGCCCTGCTGGCACCAGCTACGGCCGGCGGCTCCGGAGGCGTCGGGTGCRGGAAGGGCTCCGGGGCCACCGCATCCTGGGGGACAGAGGGTCTCGCTGCTGGGGACCGCCCATCCCGAGCGCGGGGCGAGGAGCAGCCTTACCGGGTGCCCTCCAGCCTGGCCTGGTGCTGTGTCACCGCGCTGCTCGGGGCCCGGCGCCGCTGCCCGGTGTCGCGTCCCCGCTCCGGGTGTCTCCCAGCCGGTGAGGGACCGCGGGAGAGCCGGGGCGCTGGGATGTGTCCCCTTCGGGTCACCCGTCAGCTGTGGCCTGGGGGAGGGCAGAGCGGAGGGTCAGCCCCGCGCCGGGGCCGCCCAGGCGCAGCGGTGACGGCTCCCGGGTCTGGTGCCAATGGGCTGGCGGGGGGGGAACGGGCAGCTCCCCCCAGCACGTGGGGTGGATGGAGGACAGYGATGGAGAGGTGGCACCCGGATGGGGGACACGAGGCTGAGAGGGCGCAGCGGGACAGCCAGCTCTGCTAGGGGACACCAGTGCAGTGTCCCCGCCTCGGCTCTGGGAGACGTGTGCCTCCCGGCTGCCCCGCGATGGCTCTGGGCACGACGATACGTCCCCAGCCCCACGGCAGGGCTTTGACCCCGGCGGTGTGAGTGGGCAGCGTCTCTCCAGGATGGTGGCATCACCGCAGGGTCGCATCCGTGCGCTCGGCCCCRGTGCTCCAGCACAATCCCAGCCCTTCGTCTCTGCCCCCCAGCACAAAAGACCCCCCCGAAACGTGCCGCGGAGACCAGCTCTTGCCGAGGGCGGCCCCGTGGCCCCAGCCGCCGGACAGGCTCCTTGCAGGGCACAAGCGCCTTGGCATCGACTAGAGCAGCCCAGAGGCTGCTCTAAAGCACCCCGGGGAACAAACCACCCCAAAAGCAGCCCCCGAGCTGGTGCTGGTGCTCCAAGCCCGGGAGCACCCACGTCGCCCCAGGAGGCTCCGGGCAGCTGCGGGGAGGCTCTGGCCTCCCTTTCCCAGGAGCTGCGATGCCGCCGGGGCTGGGCGCGGGCTTTGCACCCCAGCACGGCTCCGGGCTCCTTCGCCGGCGGCGCTGGGGCGAATGACGCAGTCGCTCCCGGCCGCGGCGATGCCGGCTCCCGGCAGTCTCACGCCTTGGCGCACGGCGCTGCGGGGCCTCTACCCGCGTGTGGCTTTGGGATGTATTTGCTCAGCGCCTGAGAAAATATTTCGGCTTTTCCTATGGTTTTCCCTGGGCTCCKMGCCGAGCCGAGCCGGCGCTGAGCGGAGGGGCGACGTCCCGCGGCCGGGGCTGGGAGGGGGACCGGGAGCCCTGGCTGGCTCAGCCGCTGTGCCGCTGGCCTGCTTTAATTAGAAAGACTTCTGTTGCTCCCTAAACCTGATTGAATTAATCAAAGCTAATCACTAATGAATGCATCGTAACGCAGGAGGGAAGAGCAGCGAGCTTTCCCAGCGAGGAAGCGGGGCGGACGCGGGATTGCACCTCGCCGGGACGGATCCGGGCGCGGGACGGAAAGCCRCGCTGCCTGCTCGGCCCCTTGCAAAGCTGCAACCCCAGAGCCCCTCCGGGCCGGCCGGCGACGGCGATGCTCAGCAAGGACCTCCCGCGTGTCCCCGGGCGGCTCTAGGGCAGCGCACGGAGCCTTCGCCRCCGCGGAGGGGGATGAACTCACCGGCGTTTCCCTCGGGGCCGCCCCGGCGCTTTGCTTTCCCGGGACGGGGCGAGCCAAGGTCCCCGAGTCCTTGACGAGTGGCGGCGATGGGATGTTGGGAGCCGCCGAGCCTCAGGCCTGGCGGGAGGAAAAGTGACCCCGTCAGGTGGTGCGTGAGGAGGAGAAATGAATGATTAACCCGGGCCGTGAGTCACGGGGTGACCGCCCCGCTCGCGGCACGACCCGCCGCTGCCGGGGCCTCGCGGGGCGCTCTGACGCGGAGGAGAGCGACGAGCTGCCCGGCGGGGCGCCGGGAAATCCCCGGGGCCCTTTTGATATGGGGAAACTGAGGCACGGGAGGGCGGCTTGGGCGTGCAAGGAGCGCAAGGTCACCGTGCTGCGAGTGGCGGCGGTGCAAGCTGTGAAGACGCCGGGGAGACGCTTCGTGCCGCGTGTCCCCGTGCGTGCACACGCGTGCATGCTCTGCGGCACTCCATGCACGGGCTTCTTCACACGCGTGTGCGCGTTCGCGTTGCCTCAAGCTGGGCGGTGCTGCTGCGTGTTTAGGTGTGCACACGCGGGCGCGCTGAGCCACACGCACATGCATTTGCACACGCGCGCAGGCACACACGCACACTCAGCAACACATGCACAGGTGCASGTGCACGCATGCACACGCATACACGCATGCAGGCATGCATGCAAGTCCACACACTCATGCACTCACATGCCACTCACTTGCATGCACTCAAACACACACACACGCACACACACACACGCATGTGCGTGCTCTCTCTCTCTCTCTTTCCCCACAGTCCTAAGATGGTGAGACAGGAGCCCTGCAGGGCTGGATCAAAGCCTGCCTCCGCCGGCAGTCTCAGCAGCTCCCGCTGGCTCAGGCGCTGGGAAACATGCAATAAAAACCTTTCGAGAGCGGGCCGGACCCTGCCCGTGTCCTTCGCTGTGCTAACGGCACCCAGGGACAGGGTGGCCAGGATGCGGGCAGGGGCGACGCCAGCCCTGCCCCATACAGTCACCCTGTGTGGGTGCCTTGCAGCACCCGCCGGCGCTGCAAAGCCATGCGGGGCACGGACCTGGGCTGCAGAAGGGATGTGACCTCTCCTCCTGCCTTGGGGCCAGCTCCTGCCTCCAGCGCTGTCCCCAGTAGCCCCTGGGGTGTGACAACAGCAGGTCCCTGGGCACTCCTGGGTCCCTAGGACAGCAGCGGGTTCACTGCGGCCAAGGCATCTCCCTACGCCCGGGGCCACAGCACCGCTGGGAGCAGGAGCCTGTTTGCGTGGGACGCGGTGCAGATGAAGCACCCGCCTTGCCCCACGTCCTCCCGCAGCCGGGAGAGGTGCCCGTGTCCCCAGGCTGCATTTTCTCCGGGAAGGGAGGTCCAAGGTGCAAATCCGCTGCCCCTGCAGAGCGACTCGGCTTCCTCTTGGCCCTGCAGGCAGCAAGTTGAACCGAGCCCCGGGCAAATAATGTTGCATAAACCCCTTCGCCTGGAGCAAAGGCTGCCACCTCCGCCCAGCGAGCAGAGATTTCCGGGCTCTCTAAGCAGGGACCTTTCCGGAGGTTTAGCGTGGTCTCTATTTAACCAGGCTTCAGGAGTCATRCGGAAAGTCCTGGGGCCCTTGGCTAACGCTTTAATACCTCTAATGGGGATATAGGAGGGTAGGGCAGAAATAGGCCTTAATCCCGCCGTGAGATGGGCTGCAGYGGAAGATGCTGGCCAGGGGGTGGAGGAGGTCGGGGCAGGACATGGGACTGGCCGCTGGGGACCTGGTGGCCGACGCCACCTCYATCTGCAAGGCGTTTCTCCTTGAGAAATGAACCATCACCAGCCGCAGCAGTTGCCGCAGCCCCTGTTGCAGAGGGCAGGGTTTGGGGCAGCACCTCGTCTCCCCCGAACCCCATYGCTGCCATCCCCGGTGCAGACGGTTTGCAAACCCTCGTGCCCTGCTGCGGACATCCCGCAGGGCTGGGGCTCCTGGAGAGGAGCCAGCCTGGTTCGCCCTCGCACGATACGGTCCCAGATTAGGTCACGCTGGTTTTTATCAGCGCGCAACGGCCACCCCAGCCCACCCAGCACCATAAATAGCTATCAGCTGTCCTTGCCACCACGGGCAGCCGCCGTTAAATCTAGTAATGATCTTGTAGCAACGCTCCCTACGGCAACCTTTGCACCTCAGGGCCTGGCTTCCTCCAGCTTGGCTTAGGGAAGGCGTATTTGCAAATAAACGACTCATTGCTGGCGTACGCTTGGCGCTGGAGGCTCTCTGCYGGGTGATTCCCGCGGGCGTCACGGGAAACGTGTTTGGGAGGGATGGTCRCCCAAGCCCAGCGCCAACGCGGACTCTCCCTGGAGGGTCCCTCCAGGGTTCGACTCCCATCTCCGGCACCCAGTGACCACGGGTTAAGGGGATTAAGAGCTGTGCACAGCATTGCTCTGCTTTTCTGCCCCCGGCCCCCAGGCTGCTTGGGGCACAGCCGGCTCCCATGCAGGGAGAGGGCTGGCGCGGCTGCCAGGATGTCAGGAAACGCCTGCGGGATCCCACTGAAGGTTCCCGCTGCCGGACCCCAGCCTCTCCTTTTTGCAGAAAGACTCGTGGCTCCATCATGGCTCCAAGCAGCTCCACAGGGAGAGGCTGGAGCCACCTGCGCGCACAGCAGCCGCTGCCGGCACCCAGCAGCCGCTCAGCACCGAGATGCTGTTCCCGCATGGATCTGACCAGTGGCCCCTAGACAACGCGAGCATCCCACGAGGCCAAGTCCGGGTCTCCAGGTGTCCTCCTGCAATGCCTGAGCCTTGTGCATCTTCAGTGCAACACAATCCTCTTCCTTCAGGATGAGCGCAAGAGGTTCCTGGATCCCTATCTCGGTGTCAAACCGGGCTGTTGTCCCCGCCGCTGTCCCGGCTGCCGATTCGGCTCAGGTCACTGCATGAGGGCAGCCGGGGTGCAAAAGCCCGGCCAGGCATGGAGCACAAATGTGCCCAAGGGAACGCTGCAGGACAGAGATCTGGAGGTGAGGGGGGCAGCCCCATGCTGTCCCCGTGCGGGGCCAGCACTGAGCCCCGGGGCTCTCACGCCACGGAGACGAGAATCGCGGGCATACGCTGAGGCTGCTCTGCTCCCGGCTGGGAGAGGCCAGTGTGGTGCGAGCGCAGGGAAAGCTCCAAGTCTCATGCCAAGACGCTTTGAGTCAGCGCTTCCAGACTCCCCGAGGGAATCCGATGCCCAGAGCTGGCTGCGATCTGTCCCATTTTCCTGCCGAATCTGGCTGAGAGCAGGGAGCCCCTTGAGGAGGGCTGGGCACGGCTCCTCCGATACCTCCCTGCGTGCTACGCACACGATGATGGATCTGGATGTCTAATTTCTCTTGACTTTATCTGCTCAGTAATGCCAGGAGACAATCTGGCTGCGGCGACTAACAATTAAAGCCCTTTCTGCATAAGAGATGAAGGTGAATGTCTAGCTGATGGATAGCAAACAAGATGCAAAGTGATCGCTGGCTGAAACTAAAGAGAAGAGAGCCTTTCTCCTCCCAGCCCCAGGACCAGAGGGTTTGCCAGAGAGGATGATGCCAGACATGCCGGTGCCCATCACAGCCCCAAACCCGGCATGCCCTGATTCCTGGGCTGCCTGGACACTCGGTCTGGGATTAGACATCACCAGGGCCTGGGAGAGGCAAGGCTCACCGCTCACATGCGGGTCCAGTTTAATACAGCCTGCTGGGATACAGGAGAGGAGATGTTCAAACAACCTTTGTGCAAATGCTTTGTGGTGAACATGCAGGCTCTTTACAACAACGAGCCTGTTCCCAGCTCCACCACAATCACCGCTTTGCCATTAATGAGAGGCAAGCGGCCAAAGGCTTCAGGAGGGCTTTGAGCTGGGGACAGCCATCCCTTCTTGTGGGGATGCGGCACTGGGGAGGACGGACAGCACGTGCACAGTTTGGTGCTTTAGGTCTTCTCTCTGGCATGGTGTTACCAAGGTTTAGCATTACTTTGATCTAGTCTTGCAGCTCTAAAAGTCCTGGAGGAAAGAAGGAAGGTGCTGAACCGGCCCTACAGCCTCAGGCACAGCCCTGGCCGAGGGATGGTGACCATGGACGAGATGTGACCGCCAGGAGCACGGTGGGATTGGCCAGACCTAGTGAGGTGCTCCTGGCTCTGGGACCCAGTCTGCTCCTCTGCCGAAGCCCCCACACCATCTGTACAACAAAATGGTATTTTGCTGTTTGAATTTTACTTTGCAAATTCAAGATGTCCCTATTCTGCTTTGTTTTTCTCATCTCGGAAGCAATCACCCCCACACCCTCGGAAGCTGGCTGTGAACAAATCACAGCATCTCAAAACCAGGAGTTTGGAGCTCTGTCTCTTTGCCTGCTGGGCTGGTAATGATTTGTCATCTGCACTGTGGTTTGAAGGACACAGCCATGAAGAGGTAACTGCAATCATCCAGGGGATGGAGCGGCCGCCTCCCAAAGAGAGAGCAAAAAGACTGAGATTTCAGTTCAGAGAGGAGACGGCTGTAGGGGACACGTTTGAGGCTTACAAAATCACGACGGCAGAGCTGTTTGAGCTTTTAGTCACCAAATCCCACAGCATCAGGGCAGGAGGGGCCTGCTGCAGCTGGCAGATCGGGGTAAGACAGCAGAAAGCACTTCTCGACCCAGCGGGGACGGGAGCGCGGGGGCCGGCTATCACGCGGAGGCAGACCGCGTCAGCAGGTTCGGGAGGGGATTAGACACACTCACGAGCAGCAGGTCCATAAACGCATCCTAAGGCAGGGATGTCCCCCGTATCTCTAGCACAACCAGGTTTGCTGGGGGAGGCAAGGGGAGCAGAAAGCAGCCACGCTCACGTGCTCTCCCGAAATAGCATCTCCCACCGCTGCGGCCAGAGACAGCGCCCTGGGCTGGACGGAGCATCGTGCTGACCCAGCAGGACGTTTCTTGCATTCTTAACCCACGGATGTCACATTTTCCAGCTTGGCTCTGAAGCCACCAAGGAGGCAGTGCTATTATTTTTCAGATGAACGCAGAGATTCTCTCGTAATCGCGTCAGTCTGGGAGCTGGTGTTTTACAAGACGCACTAAGGATCATAAAGCTCACAATAAAATAATGAGCACTGGCAAACCTGAGCCCAAGTGCTGCACGTGCACCTCCCATTGCTGCTTAACAGGATTCTCCCTGTGGGGTAAATAAAACTTAAATGCTCCAGTGTGTTTATGACAGTGGAGACATAGCAGAGATAGCTGTACCTGCTTAACTGTAAAGTTTTTGCCCTTAAGAAGGATTCATTTAATCATAGGCACACATTTCTAAGTGGACAGTGTGTCATTAACTAATCTGGAAATTGGGGTTTGGGTTGTTGAATGTTCTTGGATTTCTTTGTTAGGATGTTTCTTCATGCTCATTTAAGTCAAATGACCTAGAAACACCTTGGAAAAGGACTTTCTCTGCTAAAAAATCTGTGCCATGTCCCCCTGAAGAAAGGCTGGGAGATGCTGCAGCCCATTGTGAGCCCTCCAAAACTCCACTGACAACACCAGTCTGGGAAAATGTTGATGTTATTATGAGACAACAAACAGAATTAAAAATGGAAGGGCTTTAGCAAGGCGTAACCTTGAAGTTGAATGCAAACGAGCATTGCAAGCAAGGAGGACAACAGCTGCCCCACACCAAAAGGGGATGAGAGCACCAAAGAAGCCAGGAAGATAAGGAGGGAGTCCACACTCCAGGAAGAACCAGTGGGGCTGATTTAACCAGAGACCAACAGCCACCAAACAGACCAAGCAGCCCCTGGAGACTGGAATAGCAGATGGTAATAATTAAACACAGGATAAAATCTGGAGAGCTGAGAGATCTCCCATGGAGACAGCAGATTTGGTCCTGGCTTTTTGCGGAGGTATTCTGGCGTGTTTTCCCGTGGCTCTCCAGAACGACTCCAAAGCAAAGAGCCACGGTCTGCATCCCGGCACTGGACCCATCCCTCCGCTCTCTCCCTGACCGGGCTGCATACCCGTGTGGATGTTTCAAGGCTCTACAAAGCACCGCGTTCTCCAGCGAGCCCGTGATGCAGGCAGTGCTCCCAGCCCGTTGCAGAAGCAGTGCTACCCATGACTGTGAGCAAATCTGTGCCCAGGAGCAGCTCCAGAGACACTGACCCAGGCACCCGCTGTCGCGGAAAAGTGGGATTTATTGGCTCCCACTGTCATCAGCCCATAAACGGCTCCCAGAAACAAGGCAGGGAAAAAGGATGTGAATAAATAGTGTCACAGATTGGTGTTCTCCAGCTCCCGGGGGAAGAAAACAAGAAGCAAAAAGGCCCCAGGGCTATTTGTTGGTACAGAAATATCTAACATGGAAATGCAAAATGAAACAGATCCATGAACTCATGGGAGGGTAACAACAGGTTTGTGCTTCAAGTCCAGAGCACAGAAAAATCCCATCCCAGGATGAAAATCCCTCTTGGAAGCAATGCTGGGCTGGAAATCAGCTGCTGACCAAAGGGAGACCCTGAGATCCAGTGCCAGAGCGGGAGAGATGGACAACGTCATGGACAACGCTGCAGACAACACCGCTGCGGCCAACGAGGAGCAGGCATGCGAGGGAGTTCATCTGCTCAAGGGGGTTTCTTGAGGGGCTCGGAGGGTCGGTGGTGTTTGCTGGAGATGGGGCACCAGGGTGAGGATGTCTTTGGCAGCCCCGGTTGCAGAACCGACTGCGGGCAGGGGGTCCCCAGTGCAGGAGCCCTGCAGCGCCCTGGGCTGGGGCCAGAGCAGCCGGAGGGGCAGAGCCTGGCCCAGCCCTGCCTTGGACTCACAGCAGTTTGCTGAATGCAAGATGTTTAAACGAAAGCTTTCCAGCCTGTGAACCGGCACTTTTTTTCCTACACCATGTTTCCAGACTTTCCCTGTTAAAAACATTGGGTTTTGACACTGCTGCTCTCAGGCAGGATATGGGTTTTTATGGGATAGGCTAGTCTGGCGGGGGAGTCTCCTCTGCCCATCGACCCTGATTCCTCCAGCCCTGCTGCAGACATTCGATGGGAACCTGCTCTTATCAAAGTCTCAAAATCCCCCTTTTCCCCCCTTTTTTCTGTTCTCACCACTGTTCCTCATCGCCGTGTGTTCCCAGTTCCTTGCCAAAGGTTTGAGTAATTATTCTAGCAGGTTTCTGGAAATCGAGGTTACACTGATAGGTCCCCAAATTGCTGGCATGACTTCTCCCCTCTTTTTAAAGATGAGGCTCCCCTTTGCCAGGTATCTCATCTGCTTGCCACAAATATTCCGCTCTAAGAACTACTGCCCTGACAGCGTCGGCCCGGTTTGAGAAGGTCCACCTTGTCCAAGGGCCCTTAACTGGCTTCCTCCCCGGTTTCTAGCCCACAGCCTTATCCATGATGTTGTCCACCTGAACGCAATACGCTTTTCAGCAAACACCGTTGCACAAAAGGCACCAAACACGTGGGCCTCCACCACCTGCCCCGGCTTCCGCTCGCCGCTGAGCAGCGGATCTTCCTTCTTTATGCTAAGACACTTACATCAGTAATTCTTGTTTGCCTCTAAGCCCTTTCCAGTCGTGTCCTGCTTTGCGCTTTAACCTTTCATCATGCCCCTGCTCTCTCATGTTCATCCCAGTAGCCTGACCTAGTTTCTATTTTCTCTGCATTTCCTTCTTGTGCTTGAAGTTGGGGAGAACTCGTGACTCGGCCAAGCTGGTCACTCCCAACACCGCTTGTTCCTCCCGCAGGCTGGAGACCTCGTGCCTGGTCAGGGCACCCTGCACTGAAACAACTTTTCCACCCCTCCTTAGACTTATTTCCAAAGAGATCTCCACCAATTCATTGAAGTCTCTTCCTCAACTCCATCTTCTCTAAATCCCTGTTGCTTCCTTTATTCGTCAGCTGCTTCCTTTTTGCACAGTTTAGGAGGTTACATTTTTACAATTTTCTCTCCAACTGCGAGAATTAGAAATTTATTTTTCACACGATAACCTGAGATGCCTCCTAGTCAATGCCAGCCTGGAGTAAATGTAAAAAGCTTCCCTTCGCTGGGACTGCAACAGGCAACGCGTCTTATCGCAGGGAGGGACATAACCCAGCTTCCAGCTGAAGGGTTGTTAAATATTTGTGTCCCAGTACCAGTTTAAGGCAAACAGTGCAAATGAAGGACTCTAAAGTGGGAGACTAATTATGTTAATCGTCATAAGTCTTGGATCCCAACAAGCAGACAAGTACAAGAGGTGACTTTTTGCTGAAATCTGTAGGCCACATGATAAAGTTACTCAGATAAATGAACGATGTGTTATTGCTCCACGCATCCCAGTCTCGGGATCTTTGCTATCAGAGATGACAGCAAAGTTCAGCTGTGTTTAATACCCTCATTAAATCCAGGAAAAATCCAACCTGAGTCTCTCCAGACAGGATTTCAGGCTATTTGTATAAGCTGTCACTTTTGCTTATAATGCTAAAAACACAAATCAGAGCAAGTTCTGCTCTAGGGTAACAGTGAGACCTGCTCATGCACTCACTGACATCCAAACTCAAAGTTTCTCCGAGCGTCTGAAGGGCAAACCTAAATGCTGCCAACACGAATTTGGATGCCTTTGGGAGACAGAGATGCTCCACCTACCTCCAGACCTCCACCACACTCACCATCCTGCCCCAAATTACTGGGGGCAGTGCAGGGACACCGGCACAGCCGCCTGGTACTGCAGGAATGGCAAAGTAACCACAGGACCGAAAGCTCATTAATAAAATCCCTCAGTGCTGCCAAGGCAAGCCCTGGAAAGTTTGGAAACAAAAGGAAGGTTGCCAGGGCAACGTGGATTTAGCCCTGCTGTACCAACATGTTAACATGGCCACGGAGCGCGTCCTGCGGGATCGTGCCTCGTCCGAGGGGCTGCTGCCATCCCGCTCCACAACCACGTATCACCCCATTTATCAGAGAGCTGAAACACGGGGTTATGGGGATGCCCTGTGCCGTGAGGTGCCCATCAGCGATGTCTGACTGTGCCAGAGTGTGGAAAGCTACAGTGCCCACACCAGCTGCACCCCTGGGTGTTGGGGGGAGGTGCGTCACCCCCAGGCGCTGGCCCCCTTTGAGGGTCACACTCCAATGGCCACCAAAGGCATCATCTTCTCCCCCAGCCTGGACCTCCTGAGACCATCTTCCCCTCTCCATACTAGGCATCTCCAAGCTCCTAATCCCAGCTCTTCCCCCAGTTTGCACCCAGGGCTGTCCATCCTCTCCAACTCTTCTTCCTCTGAAATGGTTGGGCTCTCCTCACTGGCACTGCCTGGGTACCAGGAGGGGGCACGCTGAGCAGAGGAGAAGTGGTCTCACTGTTCTTGGCATGGTCTCCCCAAAGGGCTTCAACGGCAGAGAAAGTCCCCTTTGGGCCCTGCAGACTGAGGCTGGGCCACACTGGTGCAGACAGATGCTCTGGAGAAGCCTAATCAGCCTAATCCTAACATATCCCTGCTGAGCATCTGCAAGCCAAGATTTCCTAGAAGTTCATAAATTGATAAAATGGAGGCATCTTCTCCCATCTCCCACGGAAGCTGTCGATCGTTGCCTGAGAGAATGAGGGTGCCAGCACTGTCCTGAAAGAACCGGGAAAAAATGAATGCGAGAAGCCATCTAGCTTGTCCTAATTTCACTCTAAGAAATGCCTGAATTGCTCTTATTAAGACTTTGAAAAGCACTAAAAGCTCAGCGGGCTGAGGCAGGCGCCGGCACGAGGACGTGAGCTAAGCAGCAAGCTCCACGCTGGGGGTCTGACGGGGAACCGCAGACGCCTCTGCCCTCCCGCATCCCGCAGCATCCCCGGCATGTCCCACGCTCCCTGCACAGGACCGCAGCCAGCCAGCACCCTCTGCACAGCCTCTCCTGCTGCAGAAAGCTCCTGAAATCCGGGCACATGAAAGAAGGAGTTTCATAACCTTGGGCTGTATTGATCGCGTTGGCATAGCAGGTCTGCCGGGAAGCGGGATGGGAATCCCAGCATGCGTCAGGCTTGCAGCACGCCTGGAGAGAAAGTCTGTGCAGAGCCTCCTCCCGGGACTAACCACATCCCAGGCTCTTTCCTCAGTACTGCTGGAGCTGGGGGCTCCCAGCTCAGCATGCGTCATTGCTTTCAGTCCTGGCTTATCTCCGCTATATTCCCAATTGCCCTGCAGGAAATTGAGAGAGGAAAATTTGTTTCCCTTTCTGCTAATAACTCTCTGCTCAAACACCTCTGGCTTTTACCGTTATTGAGAGCAGGGCCCATGTTTGCAGCCAGCATGATTGCCAGGAGGTCTGTGGTCCCTCTACAGACGCAGGCAGGACTTCAGCAGAGCCACTCCTGGCAGGGAGAGAGCTGGGTTTGCAACATGGCATCCCCGAGAAAACAGCCAGCAGCTCCACCTCTTGGGATCTTAACGTACGGGTTGGAGAAAGCAACGCTCGAGCAGGAACAGCCCTCCGACAGCAAACGGCTCCTCTCCTTCCACTGCGGCCAGCCAGCCCGTGCGCTAATTAGAGCTACAAGGCATTGCGCAAACTGAAAGCACCCAGAAAGGCACCAGCAATATTCTGGTAATTGCTATTTATTGTGGGGAAATGACAGATCATTAGGCCTGGCAAAGTAAAGCAGCGTTGCCAGCTCCTGCGCAGAGCTCACACTTTGCGGGGACGGGAAGGGAGAGGCCGCAGCTACGTCTGCGTGAGCCCAGGCGTGCTGCCAGCCTCGCTGCTCTCAGCAGCGCTGAATGAATGAAGGCACCGAGAGCAAGAGCGAGGAATATGATCACTCAAACGACAGGCACACACCCCACCACGCAGGAGCACACGTCCAACATCAGATCGGGAGCGAGAGACACCACTAATGCATTTACAGCCATCTGCACATCGGTTTAAGCACAGAAATGCCCAAAGCAAACGATGCAAGACACAGCACTGGGTGCCCTCGTGCAAACCCAGCACCCGCATCCCCGTGCACAAAGAAATGCTGCAAAAAACCACCCAGACTAGGTGTGAACAGTGCTCGGGGGAGTTTAGCCTTTCCCCGTGGCTCAGCCGTGAACACGACGTGAGCATTGCCCCAGCTTTCAGCGCAGACCTCCACTCTCCTACCAGGGCAGGGCTGAGAAAACCCTCATCTTGCTGGGGTGGAAGATCACCTCGGACCTGGGGGGAGGCATCCCCCTGCCCACGTCTCCCGAGGACTCAGCTCTGAAAACAGTCTGTGCAAAAGGAAGAGCCGGGTATGTCCTCATGGCACCTTAGGGAGAGAGAGAGGCTGCTCCAGCCTTTCGTGGGACCAGCCTGGTGTTTGCCAGGAAGCCATTTGTGGAGCCACCACAAATCACGTCTCCAGGCCCTGCCATGCAGCCAACCCCGGCACGGGGCTCGCAGCCCTCACCAGCACCAGCATCCTCTCGCTGTTCATCCCTCCATTGCGGAGGAGATGCTGGTCACGGTGCTGGGATCTGTCCCTGCAGACACAACCTGCAGGCTCTTGACATCTCTTCCTTCCCCTCACTGATCTCTGCTCGGTCCTGGGGGCAGCCCAGACACAGCAGCTGGGACCCAGGACCAAGCACAGCTCTACCCGCCACCCTTCCCACTCTCTCCAGCCCTGGCACAGGTGACTTTGGCCCTGCTCTACCTCTAGCCAAGCGTATTCTTCCTATGGGCACAGCTCTGTTTCATGCCTCCAATACCTTAGATGATCGTGACCCTTTCATCCCTGCATTCGGGTCCTCTGCCTCGACAAAGGTGAGAAAAACGCACAGTGAGACAGAGGTGCATGAACACAACATCCCCTTTCCCATGGGGATGCATCGGCCACAGATAGACACCCTCCCACAGCCCCCATGGTCACACGGAAAGAGGGATCCCGCGCACCGGGTGAATCTGTGTTTGCTCCGGTAGCAAATGGAGGTAAATAGTAGCTTCCCTTACGACGTGTCTCAGTTGCAAAGAAGGTGATCTAATGGGAGGTAATTACAATGATTGAGCCCTCAGTAATACAGCTCCCACTGTAACCTTTAGTTAGCTGCTCTGATGACTGCACAAACTATAATTTTACATAATAAACGTGTCACCCACATCTAAATCGGTTTCATTCTTTAGCAGTTTCAGGCTCTCTCCTTGCCAAATGGCTCTTCAGCAGCTGCTCTGGGCTGAGCACTCCTGGGCCAGAGCCAAGGGCCCTGATTTGCGATGGAGATGGCCTCGTACCTCCCTGCCGAACCGGCGGCTCAGAGCCCTTGCGCAAGCACAGCGGTGCGGGGATTTGCGCCAGGGGAAACCCGAGAGCTGGTGAGGATGCTGCAACACGAGCTGTGGGCTGGTTCAGCACAGAGGCTTGGGATGCGGCTCCTGGAGATCTGTGGGGGTGCAGGGTGCCAGCTGGATGCCAAAAAGCAAATGCCAGGCCGTGCTGTGCTGGGAGCACCATGGGCTGGGTGACACCGAGGCTCCAGGCATTTCTGAAAGGCTTCCAGGTGCCCCCGGACTCTGCCGTGCACAGTGGGAGCCTCTTACGCAGCTTCTCCCAGCGCAAAGACCGCTTTCTCCATCTTCTGCTCCAGCACCTGGGCCAGCCTGCTCTTGCTTTCAAACACAGCCTCTTCCCTCTGGTTCCCACACTCATTTTAGCTCAGGTTGCTTTTCAGGCTGGTTTTATTCCCGCTGAGCTCTGCTCCTTGAGCACCCACTGGGCTGGCAACTGCTCCATCCTCCCTGGAGAGCAGTGCTGCGCTGCGCACCCATGGCCTGCCGCAACATCTGGCTGCCCGCCGTGTCTCCGGCCACCTCCCACCAGGAGAGGACTGTGGTCCAGCTCGGAGGACCTGGGGAAGGAGGGAAAAGCCCCAAGATCCTCGTCTGGCTCCTCCAATCCTGCTTTGCCCTTGCTCCCCTAGACAGCACCGTTTCCAGGCTGCGAGAGCCGGCAAGGGAAGGAGCTCATGCTCAGCAACTGGCTGACATGCTACAGGCTGCCCTGTGCTGCTGGGAGGTTTTGCTGCACTGAAGATCTCCCTTTCCTGGTGCTGAGGGTTGTTCTGCTGCTCCCTGCTCAGCCCTCCCGTTTCCCCCAGGATCCTTCCTCCACGTCCCCACCTGGCCAGGGACTCTTGCAGATGGCTGTGGCCAGCACAGATCCAGGGGGGACAGTGCTTTCCCCGCAAAGGCACCCGGGCTTCTGGCCAGACCCTTCCTCCCTGCCTGGGCCGCTGGCTGGGACTGGTTGTGCCCAGGAGGTGAGCTCAGCCTGCAGGGTGACAGGAGTGACGAGATGCTCTGTCCAGCCGGTATGTTGGAGAGGGCAGTGGGGTGGCCTGGGGCAGCGGCAGGGGTTTGGAGCAGCCATCAGCCTCTCAGCCCTACTCGGCCATATCATCTCTGCGGGACCTGCGGCGAGTCCCTCCAGTCCTGACCCCACGTGCCAGCAACCTCACCCCTCTCCAGCACCACTGATCCCCGAGTTGACCTCATCTCCTTCCCCCAGCTACACCCCTCCCTGCACCCCGCAAGACCCCACCTCCAACACCTCCTCTCGCACCCAGCGACCCTGCCGCAGGGGCAGCTCCCTGCCCCACCAGCCTTGATGAAGTCCCGTTCGGAGGAAGGCACCTCTGCTGTGCCGAAGTAGCAGAGCGTGTGCAGATGCCCGACTGATTCATTTTGGGAAGTGGAGCCAGCTGACGGCTTCCCGGGCCACGTGCCTGCAGCTGGTATCTCCGGCTCCCTGGGGAGCCCCTCACGAGCGTGGCGTGCCGATGCCGTGGATTGCGCTTCCCGCCCCGGCCCTTGGCAGCCAGCAGATTTTCTCCTTCCTGATGCAACTGTTCCTCATCTAGGCAGGGAGGTGGAAATTTTCCAGGGTCTCCCGTGTGTGCCAAGCTCCCCAGGCAGTGTGTCCCATGGGAGGGACTGATCTCCCTTCCCGTGTGCACGGAGGCAGTCTAAGCCTCCAGATGTTTCCTCCCGCACGGATGCTGTGAGCATCTCCGGGATTCCCCGACACACGAGACAGCTCTGCAGGCAACCGTCACACAGCCTTCCCCACCACCCAGCAACGCTTGCCTGGCCCCCATGGAGCTGACAGGGACGGGAAAGAAAGCCGAGGAGGGAAGAATTCTGTACAGCTGTGCCAGGATCAAAGGCAGCTCTCGCATGATTTGAAATCCGCAGCCCTGAGCTGACAGCAGGGACAGAGCAGAGCCGCATCCGTCGTGCCTTGGCTGAGCGAGGAGCTCGAACCACCTGCCAGAGGGACACACAGATCAAGGTGCCGAGGTTAGAGCAGGGCTGTGAAGCACTCGTCCTTGTCCTGACTGCACCAGGGAATGTCCTTCTCGGTGTCCATGTCCCTCCAGCATGCGGGGACCCTCGGGTGCCAAGGTGCCGTGGGAGCTCGAGGCTCCGCTCCCGTTCCCTCCTGGCAGCAGAGCGTCACGGAGTGAGGTCGGGGGCTTGGGGGGAATCCTGGATGGGTTTTGATGCTACCCCTGGCTGTTTCTTTGCTCTTTCCACCCTGGATTTGATGGCAAACCCTGTCCGTTCAGTCCTTCTGCCTGGGATGCCACCGGCGCTCCCCCGGGGCCAGGGCCCTGTCACTGTTTGTAGACGTGAGGTCTCCGCTGAGGCTCTTCTCCCTGGACAACCCACGAGCACTTTCCCTCGGGCAGCTCCAGACCTCTCCGTCCTGCAGCCCTGCCCGCACCGCCAGCAGCTTGCTGGGCCAAACCCATCACATCTTCCGCAAGAGGCTGCGGGGCCGGTTCAGAGGTGGGTGCCAGAGCTTTTCTGGCTTAACCTGGAGCCGAATTCAAGGGCCAGACTCTGCTCTGTGTCACCGGTGTGGAGCTGAGCTCACTTGGAGGATGGATGCGACCTCAGGCTCAGCCCCCGGGTGCTTTGGCTCCCAAAGCTGGGGACGCGCGTCCGGGCAGGTGGGCTTCCCCCAGCTGGACCGCCACCATGGGCAGCGGTTTTGCAGCACCCAGCCTGTCGGGCCCCCTTTCGCCTGCTCCTGGGCGAGGAGCCTGGCCTCACAGAGCTGGAGACGCAAGGCAAAGCCTTCAAGAGGAGAGCTGAGACTGCTGCTGCCTCCCACCCCTCCGCCGAGCATCCCCCTCCGCCCAGTGCTCTCCCAGAAAGTCCCAGACACCTCCTCCGCCTCCCCCTCTTCCCTCCAGCACACCGTTCACCATCTGCCTCCAGGGACACCGGCACAGCCCTACCGGTAACCGCCAGGCCCTACGCTGGGGTGAGCATGAACCTGCACAAGCCCCTCACATCCACATCCCAGCAGCCCCCAGCACATCTGGCAGAAGCAGAGGAAGAGCACGGAAAGGCAGAGCTTTTAGAGCTGCAGGAATCCCCTTGTCTGGCTTAGACCCTTCAGAGGTCTCCTGCTCCAGCAGGCCTTCCCGAGCCTCTCCCGGCTCTGCATCATCCCCCTCGCACACAGCAACGCCCCTGGGCCCTGTGGTCCTCTCCTGGGCAGAAGTGTTGTTAAGCAGCTACCGCTCCACGCCCGGAGGCAGCTGCATTTCAGTGCACAGGGGAAACGGCTTGCAGATCGTCCTGATGCTGCACATCCCCCAGCTGAGGGCTGGGGCACGGCCCCTGAGCAACCCAAAAGCGGGAGCAAAATTGCTGCTCCTCGTATTTAAAAAGGGGCGTAGAGCCTGACTCTGCCGCAACCTTTCCCTTCCAAAATCTCCCGCTCGTAGGGGCAAGACGTGGCTGGGCAGACAAAGGGTGGAGCCAGCGGGAGGGACATTTCCCATCGGTTTTAACTCCTGTCCCTCCTGGCCAGCCCTGCAAGGGGCACATCCCAGGAGCAAGGGGCAGGCTTGGCCCCAAACGCGAGCAAGGACTCCAGGCGTCTCTTGGCAGACGGTGCCAAGGTCACAGGCTGTTGCTACTCCGTGTGAGCACGGGACAGTCAAAGCTGTCATCCTGCGCATCTCTCCTGCCTTTGCTACCCCCTCGGCGGCACTGCCACGGAGTCGGGGGACAGGAGCCAGCTCTGGGGACCAAAGATCTTCGATCCAAAGCATCTGCAGAGGGAACCTGCCAAAATAATGCCCTGAAGGCAGCAAGGAGTTTATCCCTGGGGAGATCTTTGAGATCTTCCCGAGAGGGTCCCTCAGGTCCCGAGGGGAAGACGTGAGAAGAGCCCGCGTCCTGCATGGGGAGCACTGCCCAGCCCCGAGCTGGCTCCCCCTCCGCTCCAGCTGCACAGGGTGCTCGGGATCCCCCAGCTCGCCCGTCCCAAAATACCCCCAGCCCCGAGCTGCTGAGCTGGGGGGTCTGCTCTCACCTGGGAAGTGGAGGGCTGGGCTGGAGCCGGGGGGATTGGGGGGATTGGAGGGGTTTTGGGGTAGCTGAGATGAGGACAGGGCTTGGGTCAAGGGTGGAAGGGGCAGGGTGTCCTCAGGACCTGCCAGGGACGAGGGGGCTAGGAGGTGACGGGTCAGGGGGAACGGGTCCCAGGATGGGACAGAGTCCGAGGCCCCTGAGGTGCTGCTGGGGGGGGGGTTGATACGAAGTGGCCACTGTGTCCGAGACATTTACAACAATTCCCGGGAGCAGCGAGGGCCAGGTTGGAAGAGCCTCACTCGGCTCTCGGACCACAGCTCGCTCCCGAGACGCCCACCCGCCCGCAGCCACCTGCCACCCTGGTGGGACAGGCACAAACCCTGCCCAGCTCTCAAGGGACGCCCGGGGCCACCACCCTGCGCTGGCCCAGCCTCTGGGGGCTCAGCCAGCACCAGCCCCTGCCTTCGAGCCCTGCACAGCCCCACTGCTGCCCGTCCCCGGGGCCGGAGCAGCGCCGAGCACCACGACTGCCCCACTCGCCACCAGAGCCGTAGCCTGCTGCAAAGTTTCCTCCCCCCAAAAACCCAGGCTGCCCCCGACCTCCCTCAGGAGACAACCATGCTCTGCTGGCAGCAGAGGTGCCCCRGGTGGGCACCAGCCCCTCTGCGCCCGCGGGCACACGGGATCCACCGCGGTGGCCCGGGGCCTCCCTGCAGTCGTGCCCCCGCACCCACGATCCGGCACCCAGGCTGCTGCTTACCCAGGCTCTGCCGGAGCCGCTGCCGGTGCCGCTGCTGGCCGGGGAGCGACGGAGCAAGGAGGCGTCGGGAACGGGCAGTGCCAGGAGCCCAGGTGAAGCCTGCGGCTGGGAGCCAGACGTTAGGGCATCTCCGAGCGAGCCGTGCGGAGCCGCCCGCACAAAGCCTTGGGTACCACCGGCTGCGAGCTGCCTCCCTCCCGCACGGACCACGCGCGGCGCAGGGGGAGAGCCCCGTGCTCCAGCCTCCTCCTCCAGCCGCGCATCGCAGCCCACCGCCGCTCCTCCCCGCGCCCGGCCTGCCGAGGCCTGGCTCTGCCAGAGCCACGTCCGGACTCGGTTTCTCCCGCGGATGCACCGCCCCGGCCCGAGGATGCCCCGGAGCCACCCCTGGGTGGCTCAGGACTTGGTTGCTGCCCACTCGAGCCGTGCTGCTCAGGGATGCCAGCGCCGAGGATTAGTGGCAGGGCGGCGTGTCCCTCCTCCCGCTCCTGGCTGTCGTTGTGCACCGGGTGTGTTCCCCCCCATCCCGTCCTCCCCCATCGCCGAGGAATTTGGGGGGTGTCTGACATTCCCCATCTGGGCGGCCGATCTCCCCCCGCCTACGCTCGGCTGCTTGAGCAGCTCCCAGACGATGTGAGATTGCCCGGAGCAGCCGGCGACGTGCTGGGACAAGTTGTCGGCCCACGGGCAGCGGGTCCTGGAGTCTGATACGGAGAGCAGCCTGGCTGGGAGGTTTCCCATTTGGTAGAAAGAGTAAAAGCTGCATTTTTTTTTTTTTTTTTCTGAAGTGGGTCCTTAGCTGCAGCTTTGGAGAAAGGGGCTCAGCAGCCCAGAGGGGGCCGAGGAGGGCTCTGATGTCTTGCCGCGAGTGCTTGCACCCAGACCACACACCTCCCCACACATTGCTTTAGCCAAAACCTACCGGGGGACTCAAAACCTTTGGGAAAAAAAGTAGTGACTGTACCTCTGTTGCCTGCAAGAGCCAGCTAGATGGCTAGGAAGATCATGGATCAGGCTGCTAAATGCACATGTGGGCATGCGTTCGTGCTGCAGCCCCGTGGCCTGTGTGCATCCTGTTTTGCCTTCCCGTCCAAACATCGGAGCTGGATCAAAAGTGTGAGGACGAGAGAGGGAAATACGAACAGAGCAGCCTCGAGACACTCGAATTCACTTGTGGGAACAGTAAAACACCGGCCCTGCCCAGCCCGTGACCCCCCCGTGCAGCGTGGTGCTGCTGGGGGCACCAGCAGCGTGCGTCCCCGTGCACTCAGCGCCTGCAGATGAGAGCGAGCCAGCAAGTTAGAGACTCCTCCGCATCCCAAGCCGGGTGTCTAGGTGTGGAGAGGGGGTCTCCGGGGACAGCAGAGAGAGGCACATGTTTGGGAGACAGAGGGTGATGGAGCAAAGGGGCAAGGTGAGATGGAAAATGCCAATGAAGAAAAATGCCCAAGCGCTGACCCCTGGGACTGGCTCATGTGCAAAAGTCCTTTAACATCACCAAGGTGCAGAAACTGTCCCTGGCGCAGCACAGGACCGCGGGGCTGAGTGCTGCCCTGGGCAGTGCTGCCTGGGGGGCTGCGGGAGCGACTCCCGCGCACGGGGCCGGGGCGCTCAGCACCCGGGGGGGGGGTCTCTGCCTTGCTGAGCTGCAAAAACAGTGCATGGAAATATAGGCTGGGTCCCACCGCAGAGGGCAAAGTGAAACGATTCATCCAGAGCCACCRGAGCAGCCAGGATTTCATCGCCCCTTAATCCCCGTCCGGTCTCAGCCAAGCATTTGTCTCCCTTATCTCAGCCGGAGGCAGCAGGGGGAAATCAAAGGCGCGGGGAGGGTGGGAGCCGCTGGGACCTGCTGGTCAGCGGGAGGGATATTTATCCTGGCTGCTCGCTCACGCGTGGCGGCGGGAGGCTCGCGGCGCCCGCGCAGCCTTCGGCAGGGAGGGGGAGGCTCTGCCAGCCGCTATTTTTAGCTCCCGCGCTCCGCTTTCTCCTTGACTGTCTCCCCGCTCCGGAGCGGTCTCGGGCCCGTGGGTCGGCGGGAGGCTGGCCAGCACCGGCGATATTTATCTCGCCTGGCAGCCGATGGGATGTGACACGCGCTGTCGCCAGCGAGGGAGACGGCTCCCGCCCTCCCCCGGCCCAGGAGACGGGTGGAAGCGGGGAGGAGGCGCTGAGACGGGGATGGAGGAGGGATGCGAGGGAGATGGCAGCGCCCGCGAGCGCGGGGATGGCAGGATGCTGCGGGAGGGAAGGTGTCACGCCGGAACGTGAGCAGGGGGACAAGCCGTCCCTGCCAGCACGCGCCCTCGGCATGCCCGAGGACGTAAAGGAGTCCGGAGGTGAATCCTGCAGTGCGACTGCATGGACGGTAACACCAGGGCAAGCCACACACCCGCCTTGCTGGTGCAGCCCCCACACCCAGGAGCTGGTGCCTCCAAGATGTGGTGGGTATTGAGCTTAGCATCTCTGCCGAAGCTTGCAAAACCCTTGCGCCAGAGACACAAAAGCACACCAGCACCCATTCCCACTGCATCCCGGGCGGGATGAGCATCCCTGCTGATGGGGGACCTCCAAACACCATGTCCTTGAAGGCAGTTTCATTCTCAGGGTGGCTCCTGCCGCCAGCAGTAAATCCACCGCTGACTGCTTTAGAAACAAGTCCCACGTCTCTGTTTCTGGAAGACAAGCCAGAGTGTGCCCAGCTGAAAGGCAAATGGTCAGGGCAAGACGCGGCGTCGATGCCCTCACGAGTGCCTGGAAGGGACCCTGCTGTGTGCCGGTGAGGTGGAGGCCGGCGAGGACAGGGTCAAACTGCTCCCTGCCTGCTGCCCGCCTTCAATCATGTTTTCTCCTGAAGAGAAAAGCCCAGAACAGGGAGGAAATGGGCTCAAGAGAGACTAATCTCTGCCTGAAACCTCGCACTCTCCTTCCACTAATGCTGCCGAGCTGTTTTATCACGCTTCTGCAGGAAGGTCATTAAAACCCACAGCTTGACTCTCCGGGGCCCAGGCTGGCCGGAGCTGCCCTGCCCTGCCTTTCTGCCCACCGCGGCGCTGATCCCAGCCTCCCCAACGCGTCTGAGCCGACTTAGGGCTGTGTCAGACCCCAAGGGCTGGATGCGGCAGAGCAAAATGCCGCATTCGCCTCTGCAGGGGCGCGGGAAGGGAAGGAGCAAGTTTGTTCTCCGCTCGCCTGCCCAGTGCTGCAGGGGCGAGAGCATCCATCCGTGTCCGTCTGTCCGCACGTGACTATCCATCCATTCGTCTGTAGGTGCCAGGAGCATCAGCCGGTTGAACGGTCCCCGACCTTTGAAGGTTTTATGGCTGTTTAGGGGTCTCTCTCGGGCTTTGGGGAGAGCGGCTGCCGCCAGCCCAGGCTCCTGAGCAAAAGCATCTGGCTTGGGGTGCTGCAGAAGGCACCCGGGACGGTGCCCGTCGGGGCGCCCAGCCCGCTCCTCCGCGGCCTGTCAGCCCACAGGGACCACGTCCTGCACCTTGAGGCTCCTCTTCCTGCCTTGCATGGACGAAGGGACAAAATAAGGGAAGTTAAGGAAAAAGAGGGGAAAAGGGGACCTAGAAGACAGGGCTGGGGGGCTCTAGAGAGGCTGGGGCCAGGCTAGCTCTTGTGTCTGACCTGGGGAAAAACTCCTCTGAGGCAGATCAGTATTGCAGATTTGCTATCCCACTTTTAGCCGTATCTTCCTGATGTCCAGTATCTTCCTGATTTCTTGCTGGGCACCTGGCTCACACGGAGAGAAGGTTATTCCTGAGCTCTCCCTTGGCCTGCGTCAGTCCTGCTCCTAGTTCAGGATGGGGGAACAGGGTTTGGGATCTGCAGGTCCTGCCCTGCCTCTGGCCGGAGACTTTCCACGAGACGGGGCCAGACACAACCTCGGGGCTCTCCCCGTGTGGGGGTTCCAGCCCCACGCTGCCCCCGGGATGGAGGTGGCTCCTGGGGTGGCTCTGCAGGTGTTTCAGCAACGGAGCAGACGGCTTGCTGACCGCTGGGAAAACCAGCCTGACCGTGAGACCTCCGAGGCCAAGGAAACAGCGAGCATCTCATTGCCTGGCGGATTTAAAACGAAAGCAAACACCTCCGGGGAGGCAATTTGTCACTAGACAGGGTGGAAGGTCACGGCGAGACATAAGTCTGGAGATCTCTGCACCTCCTTGAGAGGAGACTTTAAGGTCAAATCAGATAGCGATGTCCCGGATGTCCTTTTGCTTGGCTGTGTACTCAGCCATTTGGATCTAATCTTTCTCCGTTGTCCTTCCCTGGGACGAGTCAGGACACATCAATTATGCAATACCTTCTCCCCCCTGAGGCTCCCTGGGCACGGAGTGACCGAGGTCGCGGAGATATTTCTGCCCCTGTGCCGTGCAATTGAGCAGCCCCCCGGGAACACGCACAGCCCAGCGCGTCCTTTCCGAGTTGGTGGAAGTGAGCGAGCTGCACACGATCTGCTTTTCATAGGTTCTGCATTTCACCAAAGCTGGAAYTCCAGTGATGAGTTGCCCGGTCCTTTGTACCAGTTGGGAATTTCCCAGCAAAAGAGGAAAAACAAACCAAAGTAATAACATTTATTGCAACAGAAGCACTTTCCTGCACTAAAGGTGTGGTGGGTCACACAGCCAGATGCAGATACAGCTTGGAGTCACCTTGCTGCCAGTTCATCACAGGAGTTGTGGTCTAGCCAGAAAAATGAGGTACTCATTAAATAAGTCTCTGGGAGTGCTTTTTTGAAGGCCCAGCCATAAAAAACCTGATTTGTCTCATGTAGATTTTCATCTCTTGGCATATTTCTGCCCAAATGGACAAGAAACACATGCCAATTATTCCTGGTACAAAAAAGCTAGAATTCTGGAATTCACTTTCCCCTAGTAATGGCTCCCATATTGCCTTAAATCTGGCTGTTTCTGGGCAGCAGCCTGGTTTGCACTGGCAGGAGGTGAGCACAAAAAATGCCGGGGCAGAGAACAAGACCTCAAAGCAACACAGAAAGGCTCAGGAGTAGCTGGGTTGTGGTGGGATTTTGCTGTAAGAGACCAGATGAAGGCAACAAGACATGCCTTCAGAAAAAAGGTATGTTGGAGCTAACTGAGCATAAATAAAGCATCCGAAAGGTAGTCTTAATGGGCAAAAAAATGAAGTCTGTTCTTCATGCTCCAGTAACTGCAAGATGCCTGAATGGGGTTCAGGGAGCTTCACAAACACCTCCCGGCTGGGGCTGAGCCCAGTGCAGGGAGTTTTTAATAAGCCCAGCGAGCAAATTGCTGCAAAGAGCTGTGAGGCGACGCAGCGGCATGGCCCTGCAGGGAGATTCAGCCTGAAGCGCAGGGCAGGGGCTGGCATCCCACTGGGTAACCCCAAGGGAGGTGCTGAGCCCAACGGGAGGGCAATGTGCAGGGGAGCCCGTACGGCAGCTAATGCATCCCTCCTCCTGCCACTGTCCCCTGTCGCAGAGGGAGAGGCTGCCCTGACAGCCCCGAGCGCACCGTGATGGCCTGCGGTGGTCCTGGACCCCTTGGGAAGAGGCCACCGAGAGTGGCCATGGCGATCAGTGAGCCCTTCCTTCTGCAAGAGCAGCCCACGCCTACGCCTCTTTTTCTTCCTGGACTCTGGGAGGATCTGGGAACAACCTTTCCCCTTCTGGACCTTGTTTCTTTTCCATTTCTGGTGGTTTTAGCCCAGGAAGGCAATGGGAGAGACAAGCTGAGCCATGCCCTCTTCCCAGGGGGTTAGTACAGGGCTCTTTCACCCTCAGGGTGGAAACTGGATTTGAACCCTACAGCAGGGATTTAACTGAACTGCCCAGGCTGCAGGAGCAGGTTTACCCCACGCTCCCTCGGCCGATCCTCAGCCTGGGTGAACGCTGGGTAGGACGAGGCAGCCGCTGCATCCCTGCATCCGCTACGCTGCATCCCTGCATGTGCTACAAGGGATGGAAACCCCACGCTATGGCAAAGCAGCCTTTCATCAAAGGAAAAACACCCAACGCTCTCCCAGCCCTGTGGAAACTGCGGCAGACATCGCCCAGCAAACCCTAACGATAAGCCTTCGTCTGGACCACGACGCTCTCTGCTCCCTCCACCTCCAGCAGCGAGAGGGATTTGTGTAAAGCTCCCAGCGCCTGCGTTGGGCTTTTTTTATCCCTGGCTGCTCTTACATTGACATTCTTAGCTGTGCCACTGGCTTCAGCGCTGCTCGCTAACCCCTTTTACAGGGAGCTAAATATAGCCCACGCAGCTAAGCAAAATCTGCTCGGCGGGGCCACGTGGGGCTCACCAGGGCTGCCGCAGCCTCTGCCGGGGCTGGGGGCCTCCCGATGCTGGGAGGGGACGGCCTGGCTCCGGTCCTAGGGCGGTGGCAGCTTTCACCCTGGGGCATCTTGTTCCTCGTCCTTGTCAGCCTGAATCTCCCCCTCGGCATCGCCGTCGCGTCCCGCTGTCCCCATCCACGGTGACCACCGTGACACCAACACGCTGCCTTCTCCGGCGCGCCCCGCAGCGCCCCTTCCCTTCTCCCAGCGTCCCCGCTTCCCTCCTACCTTGGGGAGGTTTTTTCGTGCTTTTCAACCTGAGCTGGTGTATTTTACGCTGGGAAGTGTCTGGAGACGGGTGTTCTTTAGCAGCACCGATCCCACAGAAACACGGCGTAAGCAGCTAGCTTGCTGCCGTGCCTAATAAAAAAAGCCGCGTGGCTAAGGGAGTCCGTGTGGGTGTTGTGCAAAACACGCAGTGCGGGGGACAAACCAAAGGGAGTCCTGCCCGGCGAGGCACGCAGCCGTCGCTGCATCGATGGCACCCGCTGGACTTGCTTGCGTCGTCTGGCGTGGGAAGGAGATGCTGGGAGCTAGCGGTACTCTGCAGCGGTGGCAACGGCGGCTGACTCGCAGGGTGCCGGCGAGCTCCAGGGCACGCTTTCACGGGAGGGCAGCTTCATTTCTCTCGTTGCTCGGCTCCTCTGCTGTCAAAGAGAGAGATTTCCACCGGAGCCATGAACTCATTAAGGAGCCACTGATCTAATTGTCTCTACGCTGGCGCTTGTGTTTTTTGTTTCGAACAGAAATGAATGTTGCAAAACGCTGAGTGGAGAAATCTAATTGGCTCCCCGTAGCTCGTTAGCCATTTTTCCCAAAGGAATAACCAGTAAGGCTGCAAATGAACAGGCTAGTAAAACTATTCATGCCAAAAATATCTTCTGAAGACCTCCCTCCTTTGCACAACCCTTGTAACTCCCTGGCCGGGCCGCGCTTGTTGGGACACGCCGTGCAGCGGGAGCAGGGACACCACTGTGCCGCGGCATGGGGCCATCAAGGTGCCTGGCGTCGGGCTGAGCGTGGGGAGATGCCTGATCCAGGCTCCCGGGGTGCTCCTCCCTCATCGGCCGGCTGGGCTAGGAAAACGCTCCTCCGCTAACGGCTCCCTTTCCCTCCGCGGAGGGGTCCGGGGTGGCTGGCTCGGCTGCACGGGGGGGACATTTGAAGCTGGTGGCAGGAGCATCACGGGCCCCTCCCGTGGGAAGCGTTGCCTTGCAATAGGTGCCCTGCGCCGTGCGCTTGCTCATCCCGGGGGATGGGAAGGGTTGCAGGCAGGATCTCTGAACCAGACGCAAGCATCCACGCACAGCCACAGCCAGCCCGTGGGCTGAGAGTCTTTGCCCTGCTGAGCTTGCTCCGTGAGCAATCCAGGGATACAAGAAAACGAGAGAAAATCACCCAGTTCTCAGTGACAACGTGTCAGCACAGTGAGAGGCGACGTCAGGGAGCGAAATATCTGCTCGGCCTCGCAACTGCCAGAGCTGTGTCACCCTGAGTCGCCAGAGCTGCCAGGAGGGAGCCCGGCTGACGTCGCTCCTCTCCGACGCTCCTGCTCTGGCATGGCAGGAGCTAAAATCTCAGACAGATGCTTTGATTATTCATGGCTCTAAAAGAAGAACCATGTCCTTCTGCCGGGTAGATCAAGGACACCTCTAGATCACAGTCTCACCCCGCTCCTTCCTCCCCCAATCTCCCTATGCCACTGCTTCTCTCGACTTGCAGCCTGTGCCTTGGGGAGCAAATGTAGCCCCCAGCGGAGTTCGACCCCCCAACACACACACACACACACACACACACACACACACGAATTTTCCACCCTGAAAGAGACCCGGCAGCTGTTGTGACAGTGCAGAAACTCTTCCATGACACTTCAATCCATCACCAGCCCTGTATCTGGCCATGGTGATGAGAAAGACAAATAGTATCTGCCCTAATTTGGCAGGGAAATACAAAAGCAGCTGCGAGCCACCGGACTCAGCCTTGCTGCCAGCGAGTCGGGCTGACTGCAAGCCCATGCTAAATCAAGCTTCAAGGGCAGAGGGTGGCCAGCGTTTCTTGGCCTCGCAGCTCACAGCCCTTCATTATTCCGGCTGGGGGAGGCTTTGGGGAGGAGATCCCCGCCCGTTTGATGACAAGCAAAATGTTTAGTGCTGGCCCATGGCATTTCTTATGGAAACCAGCAGCCCTGTCTGCTTGGGACTGCCCCACTGGCCTTTAACGCATCCCAAAAGACCCAAGAAGAGGGTCCAAAACACAAAGCGCTCTGTCCACGGCATTTCCCAGAAACAATGCCAGCCCATGGGATGCCCATCCCTGGATTTGAAGTTTTCTTGGTCTCCACCAGGCCATGGCTCCTCTGTTGGGCTTGTCTCAAGGAGGCTGGGGGAGCGTGGATCCATGTGCCACGGCGCTCTTTGAGATGTCAAGGAAGAAAATACGTTACAGTTACAGGGAACTGAAGGTATATTTGGTTGCAGTTCTGGGAGCTGTAGAGTGTTGCAGAATGGGAGCGTCGTGGTAAACAAAAAYGACAAAGTGGGAACTCGAGAAGTGCCGAAGGTAATTGCGTGTGCCTGGAATGGCTCTCTTGAAAATCACCCCTTGATGGTGAAGATCTGGGATTCATCTATCAGCAAATAGCCCAGCTGCTCAACCCGTTCCTTTATTTCCACTCAGTTTGAATCCTGGCTTCTGTGACCTGGCACACGCAACCTCTGTCTGCAATTAAAGGCCATGCAATCATACRTTGCTAGTCTTCCCATGTCTCTATTTATTACAGAAGAGCTTAGTGTAAAACTAATTCCCCGACTCGAAGCATCCTTAGAGAAGGGGGGAGGGAGATGCTCCAATCTTGGGACGTTTGCATTTGTCCTTCCCATCCCAGCCTGGCTTTGCGTCCGTCTCCCTTCTCATCTTCTTGTGGGTTGGGGATCACCAAAAGAGACAACGTGGCTGAGAAAAGGTACTGTTGGTGGGAAATGGGGGTAAATTCATTCTTCTCTCCCTTGCCTGCCCTCTCCCTTCCRGCCCCAGGAAGGGCAGGGGGACCCGGCGCTCCTTGGCAGAGCGAGGAGCAGTACCTTGAGCGCTGAGACCAGTTCCCCAAAGCACCCAAAGACACAAGGCTGCAACTTGCTCGCCGAGAGCTACTGCCCTGCAGCCTGGGTGCAGACCCCAGCCCTGGGGCACGTTTCTTGGGTGCCCCGGACATGAAAGCTGCATGTTCACAGGGGCCAGGAGCAGGACCCCCCTCCCCCGAGAGCCGAAGGTAAGAAAATCCCACTCATCAAGAGTTTCTCATGGACTCATGTCCCCCAAAATGTACCTGCTCGTATTGTATCTGCATTTGCCTGCACTAGACAATGCTGTGCAGAAAAGGTGTTTAAAGGGTTTAAAGTAATTGTTATTAATTACCGCAATGTAGGTTTGTCCATGAATAGCAACGCTCGGGCTCAGCAGGAACCCTTCTGGCTGCCTCCATGGCTAAGCTGGTGTTGTCCCAGATACAGTCACACGAGACCAGTTGTTTTCTACCCCACATCCCCCGGCAGGAGGGCATCTCTGGCAGGCTGAGCTTGGCCAAGCTGGTGCCACCCCCAGCTGCACTGGCCCCATAATCCCCCTAACGCAGGTACAAAATTATACTGTCTTATCCCAAACGCATCAGGCATTGGGGAGGAAGGAAATCATGCCAGCGCTCTCTCCTCTGGGCCTCCTGGGAATGCTGCCCGTGCGCTGCTGGAGCCGGACTCGGTGCATGGCTCAGGCCATGCCAGCGCGATGCCCAGCTGACTCGCATGGGGCTGATCCCGCTTCCCGCTGTGCAAAGTGCCAGCGGTGAGGGCCGTTCCTGTGCTGCCCAGCAAGGTCTCTGCAGCCTCAGTGAGCACAGCCGACGTCTCTGCAGAATCCTGCAGACCGGGAGGAGGAACGGAGCAGCAAGGAAGAAGCAGAAAGAGGCATTTTATTAGCGGTATCTTAGCCAGCGGTGCTCTGAGCCCCGCTGAGCAGAAATAACCCATGGTCTGGGGCCTTCTGCCATGGAGGGGGCTTGAGGCAGACCTTGAGGACACACATCCTTGGGCTCTGGCAGCATCTCTCATGTCCTGCTCTTCCCCTTGCACTGGGTATAGAGTGAAATAAAACCAGGAAAGCATTTTGACCCTGCTTTCATTTGCTGGATTTATTTTGTGCCTGGAAACGTGGCAATTTACAGTCACAAGAGAGATGTTACTGCCTGCCTCACCTGGTTCAGGTCTGGCCCAGGGCAGCTCTTGCTGCAGGCCGGCAATGTCCTGAGAAGCAGGCAGTGATGGGCAGACACCTTGGGTGTGTGGCGGTGGCCTGGCCTCTGCTCATCAGCCAGATCCAGGCTTGGAGAGACCCCTTGTACTGCTGAGACACTCAGTGGAGAGTCCTCTCCCTGCTTGCAAACCATGGGTCTCGGTCCTCCTGGTCTGGGCAGGAAAAGGGGGTAACATGGGCACATCACCCCCACGGTGACAGACCCGAGGTTTGGGTGACAGCCTCTCCCAGGCAAAGCATCACACGGGCTCTTGCTGCGTGCAGCCCCCAGGCACAGGCACCATCTGGGAACGCCTCTAGCACAGGCTCGTTGCAAGCAGCGTTCGCTCGGGCCATGCGTCGCCGCTCGGTAGAGCCTGTTATACAGAGCGGTGGGAGGGGAGGGCTGGGAGGTCTCCAGGAGGTAGCAATGCACACGGGTACGAACGTGCATTCAGAGCAGGGAGCTCTTAGGGACACGGAGTCAAGGGAGAATGTGAGGAGACGAATATGTGGATCCCAAGATAGGTATGGGACCTTCCTGGTACTGCAGAAGGGCTTTGCTTTGCACAGGCCATCAGGGAGCAGCTAAGCAAGGAAGAGTTGAGGTCAGGAAGCCTGTCCGGCCTGGCAGAGGACAGAGTGGCTGCCCACCCTGGCAGACCAGTTCCCCAGACCTCTGCAATGGGATACATTATGGCAGTGAACACAGTTTTTCTCTCCCGCAGGCTCTCGCTGGCCTCCTGCAGAAGGGTGAGCGGGCGGCGCAGTCACCGCAGCAGGCACAGGCAGCAGCGGCTGCAGGAAGAGCTGCTGGCCCGGTGCGGGCAGAGGCAGCGGTGCTGCGGTGAGGCCGGGCTTTGCTCAGCTCCAGGTGGGAGGGCAGGGGAGGCGAGATGGGCAGTGGCCGCACTGGCAGAGCCATGTGCCGGCTGGAGACACGTCTGCACTGCAGTGACCATCCAAACACGTGGGCGCTTGCCTGGCCTCAACCAGTGTTCAGGGCAAAGGCAGAGGAAGGGGCAGGTGGGGACCTCAGGAGCTCTGTGGCCAGGGACAGAGGCCGGGCACTGCCCCAAGCACGTGCAATGATGCAGGGACACCTTGGTGCTGCGCCTCGGGGGCTGGCACCCGCGTGCTGGGGTCGCAGCAGAGCTCCGGGCTCGGCCAGCCGCAGCAGTCCTGCAGCGACGCATCGTCCTCTCTCTCTGACATCAGCTCGTGTCCCTCGTGTCACTCGCATCAGCGCTGGCGCTGGTGGGTCCCAGTGGCCTGGGCTGCGTTGCCAGAAAGTGCCAGCGGAGCCGGTGCCGGGGCAGGCAGGCGCCGGCGGTCACCCCTGTTGCTCGGACGTTCCCCGCAGTGCCGGCCGTCTGGTCTGGCTCCGGCAAGAAGAGGCGCGAGGAGGCCCAGGCGCCCCTGGAGACCCTGGGGACCCTCCCTGCCGGGAGCCTCGTGGAGGAGCGAGGGCAGAGCGGCAGCAGCGCCTGCAGCCAGCCAGCGCCCAGGACCCGGTGAGCCGGGGCAGCCCCCGGCACCCAGCTCTTGGCCGGCCCCCGCCGCCCCCGGCAGCCTGCAAGCACCGGCCCCGCGGCTCCTGCAGCCCCGCGCTGCCTCCTCCCTCGCCCGCCCCGACCCACCGGCCTCCCTCCGGATCCCTTCCCTCCGCAGCTGCTCTCCCGCCTCCCTGAGCCGTTCTCTTTCCCACCCTTGTCCCCAAAGGCCGAGGAGAGCCTCCACGCAGCGGTCCCCAGCGACTCGGAGATGGGTGAGCCCCCAGGTGCCTGGGTGCGCAGGGAGCAAGGCTGGCAGCACGGGGGCAGGACGGGGCGCTGGGCTGAGCCGAGCGGCTGGCAGCAAAGGGCATCTGCTCCTTGATTCCTGGGCGTAGCCAGGAGAGGTCTCTTTTCACCTTCTGCCTCTGACTTCCAGAGATGGAGCTCCCCGGAGGGCTGCAGTCCTTGGCCAGCGTCTTCCAGAAGACCAGCCCTCCAGAGGTGAGCTGCTGGAGATGGGCAGCCCCCAGAGCTCACCCCACAAACCCCAGCCCTGCCAGCTTCTGCTGGCCTCCCAGCTGCCTCCCAGCACCCTCCTCGCAGCCTGGCACCACCGGGTCCCAGGCAGGCCCGGCCTTTTGCCGGCAGCAGGCACGCAAGCCGAGGCTCTTGCTCTTCCCCCACCTGGAAGGAGGCACCGGCCTGCTCTCGCCACGTCGTCTTCGGTCTGGGCGCTCTGGCCTCGTGCGCTCCTGCGGCACAGGGTGCCTCTTGCTTTCCTGCCTCCGAAGGCAAAGGGCACCCGGTGCCCTCCAGGCCGCAGAGGTTGGCAGGGCAAAGCCGTCCTCGCGTGGCTGCTCTCCTTTCCCATCCCGGAGCTGCGCTGCCGACGGGGAGGGCGGGTGTCACAGGCAAAGTGCTCGGCAAAGGGAAGCACGGGCAGCCTGTTGCTCCAGCCGCTCTCGGGCCTTGCTTTTTCCTCCTTTCTCAGGCCCTGGGGGAAACTCTGCTCGTCGACCAGCAGCTGCTGCAGAGGACGGAGCAGCAGTGGCAGCAGGCCGAAAGGCAGCTGGTAAAGAGCAAGGATGCTCCGGGTTTGGTGCTCCCCGAGGCAGCGCCAAGGCTCCCGCTCACGCAGACGGCCCTGGGGATGCCTCAGCCCGCTCTTCTCCCGGGGCACGGCAGCAGCGCTCTGGGGTAAAGAGCCTTGGCCACCCCCATCCCCAGCAGAGCTTCCCGGGAACCCCGAGCTCAGAGCTCCGGCTTTGCTCGGCGTCCTTGCTCTTCCCGGGCAACGCTCGCTCCACCTGCCTCACTCTGCTGCTTTGGCAGCAAAAAGAAAAGGCTGAGCTCTTCCGCCTGCCCTGCTGGGAGGACGCGGAGGATGAAGAGCCAGCCGAGGAAGAGGAGCCAAGTGCCTTAAGCCCCCTCAGCCCTGCAGGCCGGAGCTGCTGGAGGACGGAGCTGAGGAGACGGTGCGAGCAGAGCTGCTCCGGACGGCGGCTGCGCAGGCAGCCTGCTCGGGGCCGGCCGGAGCCATGGCCCTTGCGCTGGAGCTCTTGCGGGAGGGAGGGCTGCCTCGTCCCGGCAGCGCCCAGGGCAGCTCCGCAGCTGCTCCCAGTGCAGAGGGCTGGGCCGCAGCACAGGCAGTCGGCTGCTTGGGCAGAGAGCTCGTCCTGCTGCCCTCCGAGCTCTTTTCCTCCCCTCCTCTCCCTGCTCGCAGCTTGCAGAGCAAACGGCAGCTCCTGCAGCCCGGAGGAGGTTTTGCGCCAGGCTGCCAGAAAAGTCGGACTAAGCCTTGCGACTCGGCTCAGGGCAGGCGGGAAGGGGAGAGGGGCCGATCGGAGCAGAAGGCGAGTGGCAAGCTGGCTTGCAAACCAAGCCCTCGAGAAGCAGCCAGGGCGCCGTGGCCGAGGCGGAGGCACAGCGGCAGGTAGCCTTGGTGCACATGCACCATCAGCGGAGGGCTGAACTCGTTCTGGCTCTGTGCGGAGCTTGTCGAGCACCAGCCGGTCGAGGGCTTTGCACTTCCATCATTGCACCGTGTTCCCGCCGGCGGAGAGAACGACGACAGCGTTACGGGGACCTGCGACAAGCCGTGCTACGTGATGGGAAAGTGCCGGCACGTTGGCACGATCAGCTGCGAAATGAAGACTGAGCCGAASACGCACGTCTGCTTCTGCGGTGGGAAGGGGACTGTGAAGCTGCACCTTCGGCCCCGCAGGTCTCTGGTACTTGAAGACGCCCYTTTGCCGGGCCGCTGCACGGGGAGGCCCAGGAGCCCGGCGACGCCAGGCCAGGGTGACCAGCGCAGACACAGCCCCGTGCTGCGACCCTGCGAGGGAGGGAGACGAGAGCCAAAGCTGCAGCCAGGGCCAGCGGCTGCTGGGTGCCACAGCCCAAAAACCAGAAAAGCAGAAAAAGCAGACTGCCAGAAAAAACAAACTTCTTCAGGTCAGGACATGAGGGCAGATGAAGCGGGCAGCAGCCCCTGGGCCCCTCGCCTGCTGCCGTCGGGCACCCTCGCCCCATCCCGGCTGGCAGCTGTGAGCGGAGCGCGCCGGTCTCACACCCGCACTGCCATCTGGTGGCACTGCCGAAGGGGACCTGAGGGGACAAAGGAAAGCGTGGCAAAGGACCGGAGCCTCCAGGGCTCAGACACACAGGGCTGTGATCTGTCAGGGAGGAGACARGCGCTCCGCTTGCGGACTGCACGTGTGCAGAGAGCTGACACGTCTCAGAGGTGTCCCCTGCCCTGCCCAGGTGCCACACGCCCTCCGTCCACGGAGGGGCCTCCGCGCACCCAAGCCCCCCGCACGCCCTGTCTAGCACGTGCACGAGTGCCTCCGGGCTGGCCAGGGCCCCCAGCAAAGGCACGGGGCGGCCTCTCGAGAGGTGCCGGCACCAAACAGAAACGACCTCCCGGGAGCCGCCGATCCGCTGGCAGGGACCGCGGCTGCCTCGTGAGTGCTCACACCCCAAGCGAAAGGCCAAGCTGAGATCAGCGAGCAATTTATGGGCACTGACCTCTTCTACTGCACGACTATGTCCAGCTGGCAACTTCTGGGATGCCATCGAAGCTTATGTGCTATTGGTGCCAACCGGTGGTCCGAGGCCAAACAGCGGAGCTTCTCCTTAAGCCTCTGGAGCAGGGAACGTGGCTGCCTCAAGGACACGGCAGGGCACATCCACCGCCCCGCGTGCCAGGGGACCAGGCCCCTCGCTCCCAGCAGCCCGCACGCTGCTGCTGCTGCATATTCATGTGCTTTCCACGCTGTCTAAATTTAGGGCCTGGAAATGGGCTAGCACGTCCCTTTTTATCTCAGCCCCTGAATTATACATGCCTGGGTAGCGGAGCGCTGCTCGCAGCTCCGGGCTGGATGCGCCAGACTCCAGATGGGAATGGCAGAGAGGGGTGCGAGCCAGGCGCAGCGCGAGCCTCCGGGCAGCTCTGCTGCGCAAAGCCCCGTCTCCCACGCTCGGCACCAGCGACACGTGGGCAGACACGCCGTGAYCCTCCCGGCCTGGCGTTCTGCCCTCACGGTGTGGAGCCGGTTCAGCAGGCAGGCCACGATCAATAATTCATTCCTCCAGCCTAGCTGCGCAGGCACTCAGAGCGTGAAGCCTGGTCCATTTAGAGGAGAGGAAACATTTTCCGTGAGTACATCTCTTACGGATCACACCAAGTTGTGTCTGCAGCCATGTGAGAGCGTGCGCTACCATCCCCACGTGTGGCCCCTTTACGCTGAAGACCTGTCTGCCAGCAATTGCTCCCTACTCACCCCTTCGAGCTCCTTACCTCCCGGCCAGCAGCTTCCCTCGGCCACCCGGGACACCCAGAGCCCCTTGCGCTCTCCATGGCCACCCTCCCACGGGAAGAAGGGCTGCGCTGACCTGCTCAGCCTCTTCCCAGCCCTGACCTGGAGGGCCACAGCCAGCTCCACCAGGGGAAGCCACCAAGCGCCATCTCCTCCAGGAGTTTGCTTCGGTCACATTCCCTTTTTGCAGAGGGGCAATGGGATGCAGCAGTTGGACTGAATTATGGTTGCAGTTTGGCTGTGCATAGGCGAACTGCTTTTGCCAGGTTCCCAGCGAGGACAGAGGGTGTCCCAGGCATCAAAACCCAGCAAATCACACGGGTGCCCTCCAGGACAGCTGAAGCAGAGCCCGAAAACTCCAGTTCATCTGGCTCCCAGTGGGACTGGAGCTTGCTGTAGCACCTAGGGCAGCATCAGTCATGAAGCTTTGGGACCGACTTTCACGTGAGAGCTGCTCTGGGTTTACTCCAGTGCATGGCAGGCAGTTCCCTTCCAGGGCTGGGGCATGATCACAGCAGTACAGAAATCTTCCCTGCTTCCACGGTTCCTGCATTTCTCATTTCTCCCAGTTCTTCTCTCTTGGGCAGTGTTTCTCTCAGACTAAAGGTGGATGACAGGGAGGAAGAAGAGGAAGATGGGGAGGCACTGAGAGTGAGGGAGTGGAGAGCCTCTTACAGGGGATCAATCTTCAATGTAGAGGTTGAAACCCTCATGCTGTCCCTCATGCAGGGACAGCAGCAGCAGTGAAAGTGTGTTGGACTTGGTAGGGTCCAGTCCAGCCAACTGGTCCTTACAACTGCTGAATGATGAGTAGACAGTAACGCTTTCAGCTYGCATCAACCTAAACCGAAGACAGGCTGCGACCCAGAGCCGAGCACGGCTGCACACCCAGCTCCGGTCCCCAGGGCCGTCGCTGCCCTCACTCCTCATGGGACGGAGCAGCYGGCATGCTGCATTTTTGGATCTCAAGGGCCTTCACCGATCCAAGCCGGCATTTCCGATGGGAGTCAATTTGCAATGAACTTAAAAGATCCCTTGTGCAGCCAAGACCCGGAGCCGCCTTCAGAGGAACAGCTCCGTTTCCAGCCATGTCAGAGGAGAGCGGGGTGACAGTGTGAAGTAACCCTTGGCCAGACCACTTGCCGTGGGCTGCTTTTGAAGGAGGCGAGTGATCAGTCCCGGCAACGGAGTCAGGATGCCTGGGCAGTATCTCCGGCCCCCGAAGCACATCTCTGTGCTCATCATCTCGTTTCCGCAAGTAGAGTCTACAGAAACCCAGCTGCAAAGGAATCCACAGTCTGCAAATGGTTGTGTAATGAGGGCCATGCAATTAGGGGTTGCATCGCTAATTATTCACACTCTGATCCTCTGGCAGGCCCTCCCAAAGCTGGTGTGGTTGAGCTGGGAGAGGACAAGCATGCTAAATTCTTGGCAGCCCATTGCAGCCTCCACCCTGGSCCTGATTGCAGGCGCCGTCCCCCCACAGCACATCAGCAGCAAAACCGGCCATGAGATGCTAAAAAAGCAGAGCGAGGGCAACCAGGATCAGCTCCCAGTTGTAAAACACCCCGAGGGCTTTGCATACAAACTGAGGCGTCTTTATTCCCTCTGCAGAGGCAGTCCCTGTTGCCCAGGACGTATTCCCCACCGAAACACAATCTTCTAATCCTCCCTCCCGGGGCGGATGCCTTTCTCTGGAGTTTGTTCTGCTTAGCCTGSTTGCAAGGCAGATCCGGACACATCGCCAGCAGGTCCTGCCTCGCCTTCGGTCCACAACCTCCGGTTGGTACCTCAGACTGCCTTTGCTGTCCATTCAGCYCCATTTTCATGGCTCTGTGGCTGCTTTGTCTCCTCGCTTTATTTACMGCCCCGAGGGCTGGCCAGCTTCTTGGTGTCTCGCCCGCTCCAGCTCTCACGGCTCCATCCGTGTGGCACTGGAGTCGTGGCGTTTGCCAGAAGTGGCCTCACTCTTATTTCTCCTGTTCCCACTTTTGTGTCAAAACGGGTGGCCGTGCCCGCAGCGCCGGTGTGACACAGCGCTGTACCCCGCAGCGCGGTGTAAGGCACCAGGRCCGTTGGGTGCAAGCAGCAGTTACCCAAGCGGACACCGCTCTGGGGGAAAAGGTTTCCCAACAGCGGAAGGACTCTGAGACGTTGCTCCAGACGGCAATATTTGCTCTCCGAAGGGAAAAATTCAGGGCCYGCAGGTTTCTGGAGCTGGACTCAACGTGCCCCTGCACGGGGATGCAGTCCGCTGCCCCTCACCCCGCCTTCCCGCTCTGGATTGAACTTCTCGGGCTGTGCAAGAAACTGGCTTTAGACGCCGGCTGCTCCCCAGCCGCAGCGCAGAGGCAGCGTGCTCTGCTCCAGCGGGGAGCGAGGGAAACGCTGCAGAAACGCCGAACTGGGCAGCTGGGAAGGGGACGGCGGGGAGCTGCCCTGGCCCGGCAGGTCGGCACGACCCACACTTCTCCCGCGACAGCTCCCGGCACGTGCAGGGAGCTGCGCAGCCACCTTCCCTCCTGCCGCAGCGGGGCCGCAGGGTGGCTGCAGGTCCCACGTCCGGGCCTCGGAGACGGGGATGATGGCATGTCCGGGCCTCGGAGATGGGGATGATGGCACGGATACGGGGATGATGGCACGGACACGGGGATGATGGCGAGAGCTGCTCGCGCTGCGTAAAGCTCCCAGCATTTCAGATGCGCTCGGACGGGAACCGTCACATCTCCGGTGCCGGATGCGACGGCGGCGAAGAGCTGGGGCCGAGGGTCGCGGGAAGACGCGGGGTTTTGCTGCAAGGAGCGTACGCAGAGGAGCGTGGTGTTCCCAGCAGCAAAGCTCCCGCCGGTGCGCCCGGGAGCCGCAAGCGGCGGCCGGTTGCCGCGGGGGGGGCGCGGGGCGG
>PTFA01000144.1:1965109-1987603 GCA_003342895.1 Casuarius casuarius | reverse complement strand
GTCATGCCCTGCTGCAGCCTGCGGGTCCGGAGGGGTTGAGCCCCGGGTGATCGGGGGGGGCCGGGGAGTGCACCCGGGGGGTGTGTGTGTGTGTGTGTGAGCCCCCCGGGCTCCCCATCCGCGGAGGCGTCGGGGGGCTGCGAGGCGCCGTCCCGGCGGGGGGGGCCCTGCCCCGGCGCCCGGCCCGGTCGCGCTGCGGAGGCTCCGGGCGTCGGCGTGAGGCCGCGACGGGTCTGCGAAACCTGCCGGGAGCTGCGGGCGCGGCTGGAAGCGGGGCCGGTTCTGCAACCTGCCTCGGTGCTTTGAGGAGCTTTTGAAACCTAAAGCTCGAGGACGGGCCCGAGGKCGGRAGCGCCGATCCGATACTTTTCCGTMCGGGCAGGTATCGGAAAACCCAGGAGTTATTCAGGAGCGGGGGTGTGGAGGATTCTGCCCTAATTCTGGATTTTTTTTACCCCCAAAACGGTTCTGGCCAAGGCTTTGGGAAYGGGGGAGAGGCACCGGTTGGGTTAGTTATCCTATTCCTGCCCGTGGAGCTGGTAGACTAAAGGGGTTTCTGAGCTCAATCCCGAACTGAAAAACCACAAAGGAAAAAAATCTCTTTTTCTTTTTTTTAAACAAGGAAACCTGATCCAGCTCCTTCACCTCAGCTTGAAACGTTTGACTCAAAACAGTGCTTCGGTTTGCAAGACGTCCCCTCAAACGGCTGCAAACGCTCCCGTGTTAAAACTTTCCAAGCCGTTCCCGAGTGCAACTTTGCAGCGCTCGGGAAAATTTCCCTTCCCTCACCTTAAGCAACCTGCCCGGCTCGGCCTGACGCCGCCGCCTTCCCAGGCGACGTGTTGACCATTTTCTTAACGAAAATTCATCTGGGTCCGAGTGGGTTCCCTGGAGCTGGGGCRGTTTACGTGAGCTGGGGACGGGCAGCGGCGTTTGCCCGGGTTGGGGTCAAGGGCCGGCGCTTGCTCTGCGCGGGCAGAGCCTCCCCGGGCGCAGCGAGGGGCCGGGAGCCAGGCGGAGGTGACGCCAGAGCTGCGCTCGATGAGGAAGCCGATAGCGCAACCGGACGGATTAATCTTTAATCTGCAGTGGCTGGAAACCGATGCTTTCTAGCGAAGCTGCTGGTTTCGTGCAGCGGCCGCTGCCCTTGCGTTTCCTTTTGCCGTTCAGGCCGTTGCCGTTTATGCATTAACCAAGTTGACCCTTGCAGCCGTCTTCAAAAGTCCACCTAGGATGCGTGACGAAGTATTTCCAACGCTTAACATGGGAGGCTTTCCTTGCATTTAACTTTTTTAAAGAGAAACAGCGGGGTTGGGAATAAAGAGCCGCCGGGGCATGGCGGTGGTCTGCAGGGAYGGCTGGCGCGTGGCGCGCGGGACCGGGTCCCCTGTGCTCAGAGGGAAGGTGTCCGAGAAGGCCGATTTCGATAAACGGTCCCTGSTGACAAAAATCCCTCCTGGTGTCCACTGGAGAAACCCCCTTCACTGCACCTCTGCCTGCACCTACTTRGCAGGGAAGAGATTTATATGCAATATATGTGTATCCTGCAGGTCCTCACTGATGCTGTTATACRGAGTATAAGGTGCAATACGAAAAAAAAGATGTTTTCCAGGTATAACTCTATCTCCCGGTCATACCCAGGGCTCGGCCGCTTGCAGCGTGCCGCAAGGTGGGGTTTGTGSCTTGGGCTTCAGCGCGTGTTGGATGCACCGAATCCCCCGGGAATTGCCCTCCGCCTTGCTAAGGCTCCCTCGTCCTTCTGCAGTCACAAGCCTTGCGATTAGCTGCGCGATTTCTTTTATAAAGCCAAAAGCTTCGAGTGCCGGGGACAGGTTTCCGCACGAGCCTTGGTTCCCATTCGGAGAGCTCACGGCATCGTCTTGGTTCCTTTGTGACCGCAAGGCCAAGAAAAACTCGCAAGTGTGAAGCGACTGCGCCCGGGGGCCTAAAAACCCACATCAGCAGCCTCTCTAATGACAAAAACCTCATGATTTTTTTTCAGGAATTTGGGGTGCTGGTGCTTTTCGTTTAAATTGGCACTGAAGCGAGAGGCATTGGCGTTGGTGGAGCTATTGATGCACTTAAAGTTAAGTTTGTGCTGAGATGCTTTGCTAGCTCAGGACTGAACTGGTTGCAATTCTGCATTTAAAAAAAAAAAGAAATTTTTCATCCACTGTTCCCTATTTTTTATTTGAAAGTGAAATACAATAACGCTGTCATGTTTTATAGGCATTCTTGCATACGTGGTGAATTTGATCACAGTAAGAAGCGATCTTAAATTGAAGGCCACTTTTTCATGCCTTCAGCTTGCAGAAACCAGGTAGATTGGAAAAATAAAGGAAAAATAAAGGGATCTTCCCTGGAGCAGTTGCTTGAGAGAGGGAAGACGCGATGCGACCATCCCTGTGGGAAGGGGTCGTGCTGGTGGGCTCCTCTGTGCTGCAGCGCAGCCTCTCTGGATAAAGAGGAATAAATCGGGAAAGATCTGATTTTCTCAAAGAATTACATGCTTAGGTTAAAAAAAAGAGAAAAAAAAAGTTTTAAATTCACCTCTAGTGAGTCGGGGGCACAGACTAGTTGTTTGCAAGCATCCACGCTCGTGTGTCAGATGAAGTGGGAGTTTAATGTCTGTTTTTACAAAGCAATTCCAAATTTAAAATCTGTTTTTCTTTTCTGCCATGTCCTTTTTTTTGCATGGAAAATTCACCTTCTTACAATACTTTTTTCCACTGCTTAGGGGGCAGGGGAATGTGATTGCATTATAGCAAAGGGCTGAAAGAAGAAGTATTCAAGCTCAGGGTATCTTTCAGGCACGGGAATAAATCATTTTTCCCACTTTTGGGAAATGTATGAATTTGGGGAAAATGGTAATAACTTCCGTTCATCGAGAAACTCCCTATTTACTAATTTAGGAATATGAAATCTGTATCTTAGTTGGTATTTAGAAATAGCTAATGTTTAGAGATGTTTAGTTAATATTGATTGCTAGGTATAGTTGGGAAGTAATTATAGCCTTTTTGGATAATAATAAATATACAACACTCGAACACCTCCTAATATTGGGAAAGAGCTGAACCGTTCTGGTGTTTTTAAGTGTGTGTATGAATATAACCTGCTGATGTGCAGGAGAGGAGGAGCAATCCAAAGGCAAGAAATGAAGCGTTGAAAGCAAAATACATCAATAAACCTCCCCTGTAAATCGAGGGAGAGTTGTCTGATGAGGACCAGGAATGGTCACAGCACGGTAGTAATTTCCTAGTAAGAATCTGGTTCTCATATAGGGGTTAAACATGTCTGATGCTGTAAATTTTGAAGTAATTTTCTTTGAAATGCTTTTTAGTTAGAGGAGATGCTTTGAAAGTGAAGCCGCAATGTTTCAAACAGACTCCGAGTACGTGATTTCTGCTGGTTTATAAGCAACTCTCCTAACTGGAAGTTTTCCCATACCTGCCCCTGGATTTCCATTTTTTTTCCCTGGGCCTGTGCATGGCGTGAGGAGGATTGCGGGCTTGCGAGCACTTCTGTAAGTCGTCAAAACCTGAAACGAAACAGAACTCGAGTTTTCCTGTTTTCGAGGACTTTGGATGTGTTTTGCTGTTGCATTGCTTGGGCGTTAACGTGTCCGTGCCGGGGTCTCCGCTTTGCGGGTGAGCGTTCCCACTCGCGCTGCCACAAGTGCAACAGATTTGGAAATTTAATTTTTTTGGCGTTTTTAGATTTTCCAGAGCGCCTCAGCCCTTCCATATATTTATACTCATGCAAATCCTAGAGATGGTTTATTCCCCCATTTTCTTCTCCGACATTTAACACGGGGCCTCTTGCTTGCGTTACGTACATCTTCCTTTGCAAGTGGATTAGTGAGCCAGAAATGACCAACCTTACAGCTTTGCAGCCCAAAAAGTCCTTACACTTTCTTCTCTGAAGATGCAGGATTTGTGCTCCAACTTTATGCCATTTCTAGGATTTGGGGTTTTTGACGAGGCCGGTTGCGCAACGAAGCGTTTGACGAGTCGGGAAATCCCAGGGTTGCGACGCGGGTGATTAAGAGGTGAAAAATCTTCCCCCCTCCTTGTGCAGTCCTGCACGGATTGGAAACAGGGTGGCGAGTGCTGGTTACTCAGCTCTTGTGATTAAACTGTTGTTATGCAAAGCTTCCTCGTTCCTTCGGCCTCAAACGCAGAGGGATTGGCACTCGGGACGCTCCGAAAGCTTGACGTGATTTCAGGCAGCGTGGAGGAGCCGAGCGGCAGACGCAGGCTCGGCCGGCTTGCGCCCGCGGGCTTGTTTTGTTTAGTGCGAAACTGAACTGCTGTGCTTAATATATATATATTTTTAAATTATTATTAAAGGCAGCGGTTGTGAAAACTCAAATTGGGGTGGGTAAAAGCAGAAAACTAGTTAAGGAAAAAGAAATATATATATTTAATATGTAGGTGTAGGTTTTAAAATATGTGGGTGTTAAGTAGACGTGTGCACACCCGTATTGGTGAGGACGGTGCTTACAGGAGTAGCAAAACTAAGCTCAGCTCAGCCTGTCTGCAGGGATGCAAACAGCACCTCTCTAACGCTCCGGCAGCGAGAGCTTGCGGTAGCTGGGATGGCTTGAGAATATGGTTTAATAAAAGGTACGTTTTCTCCTGGCAAGCCTTATTTTGCATGATTCTTGTGCCTGCATCCGGGAGAAATAACCTCAGCCCACGTGGTGCTGGGCAGTGAGGTTGGGTTTCTTCAAACCGGGAGGCAAAGGCGGCTTTCGCTGCTCCGTCCCCGGCTGCTGCGGTGGCAGGGACCCGCGGGAGCCGCCCGCGGAGGGGCCCCGCTTCCGGAGAAGAAGGAAACCTGAGCCCGTCGCCCCTCCGAGCATCCCCGGCCCCCGCGCCGCATCCGGGGCCGGCACGGGGTTGAAACGAGCCCCAAGCCAGCACGGCGCGCGGGGCCGCTGGAGCCACCCCGCTGCTGGTTCAGCAAGCCAGGACCTGCCAGCGATGCCGTGCCTCAGTTTCCCCATCTGTAAAATGGGGTTAGTGATACAGCCTTCGGGGAGGGGGAGAGGGAGGGATGGCAGAACAAGGTACAGCTCCCCTTGACTCTGATTTTTTTGTTTCCCCCATCCTGTATGAGGTTGAAAAAGCCTTAAATAGTTTTTGCAAACTAACCTTTTGTAAGGAAAAAAGGTTCGTGCCGGCCAGTGCTTTATTCTGATCGCAGACCTTTTCTGTGCAAAATTGCTTTGAAGCAAGAAAGGCTGATGAGGGCGTCCAGGACCGTCTGTATCTTTTTCCAAGCTGGGCGGTTCGTCCCATGGACCCGTTTGCACAGCTCTGGGTTTGCAGCACACGGATTTGGGGGATTTTGGGGCCGTTTGCAGGGCTTTCCGGGCCCCACCGGCGAGAAGCGCGCCCCGGGCGTTGCGGATCCGCCGAGGGTCTGCCCCGGGCACCGGCATCCTCTGTGTCGCGGGGGCCGATTTTGGCATCTCTAACGGGAGGACGGCTCTCGTTGCAGGCGTCCTGCCTCTGCGGCTCGGCACCATGCCTGCTCTGCGCCTGCTGCCCCTCGGCCAGGAACTCCACCGTCTCCCGCCTCCTCTTCACCTTCTTCCTCTTCCTCGGCACCCTCGTGTCCATCATTATGATAATACCCGGTGTGGAAAAGGAGCTGTACAAGGTAAAGGACGCCCGCGTGTTCACAGAGGCCCTGCAGGGAAGGGGAACGGGTGGAGGTCACTAGATTTTGTCACCGTGGGGAAGAGGTTTAGCTCATAACTGGCTCCTGAATCAGGATTTTGCTGGGCCTGACATTGCTCCCGTTCCTCTTTTCCAAGGGTCTCGCTGGGACAGGGTGTTATTAACGCTGTTCTCCCAGGGAGGTGACAACTGCAGCAGGATAAATTCGTGCATTATCTATTTTTCCCAGCCCTGTATCGGGCAAGTTTCCTGCCTCCCGTTTTGGGGATTAAAGGGGCCAAATGACTTGCAAGCCGCGAGGACTCGCAGCCTCCCTGGGCGAGCTGCGATCGGCCAGCTGAGCTCGCGCCGTGGCTCTGCCGCGCGTTAGGGATGGGTGGGCTTCGTCCCAGCTCTCCGCTGAGCTGCGGGGCGACCCTTAGCCACGGCACCTTGCCGCCGGCTCCCAAACACGCTCTACGGACCGCGTCCGAGCAGGTGGGAGCTGGTGGTCCTCGGGGGATGCTCAGCTAATGCTCTTCCCCCTCCGGCGCTCGCAGCTCCCCGGCTTCTGTGAGGGCAGCGGTTCGCTCCTGGGAGCCCAAAGCCACGTCGACTGCGACAGCTTCCTGGGGCACAAGGCCGTGTACCGCATGGGCTTCGCCCTGGCCGCCTTCTTCTTCCTCTTCGCCGTGCTCATGCTGTTCGTGAGGAGCAGCAAGGACCCGCGCGCGGCCGTGCAGAACGGGTGAGCTCGCTGGGCAGAGCTGGGGCGGCTGCAGGGCAGCACCCTCCCGCCGCTCGTTTTGGGCACTTGAAAGGGGGAATTGCTCACCCGCGACTCTTGCACAAAAAGCCGAGCAGCCCCCCGATGCATTTGCTCGGAGCTTGGTGCAAGAAAGAGGCAGCTCTCCCTTGCCGTGTTGTTAACAGCCGGTTTGGGTTTGCTCCACGTGTGGATGTTCTCGTTTGCAAGCCAATTCCTGAGCAGTCCAGCTGTGGAAATGGATTTGGGGTCTTAAGAGTGACTCATTCCCCGGCTGGGGAGAAGCCTGACTTATTTTAACTGCACCCCGTTAAGACAAGCCGGCTTATTCCCTGCGCTGTCGATGGGCCGTGCCAGGCGGCTGGCTGGGGGGCTGGTGGCGGTCCCGCGGGGCTGGTGTGACGCGGGAGAGCGCTGTGTCCCCGTGCCTCCTCTCACCTCTCGCTCTCACCCGCAGGTTCTGGTTCTTCAAGTTCCTCGCCCTGATCGGGATCACGGTGGGGGCCTTCTACATCCCCGACGGGTCCTTCACGTCAGGTGAGGACGCGTGCCCACCCGTGTGCGCCGGGGCTCCCTGCCTTGCCGGTGCGGGACGTTGTCCCCTCCTCTGAATTTGCCTCGCTGGGGTCCGCGGCGAGCCAGGACAGGCCCTGCATCTGGGCCGGGGCGTCCAGAGCGGATCAGCATCGCCGCTGCCATCCCTCCCTTCAGGTTTACCTGGACGGGGGCTGCGATGGGTGACTGCCTTATAGCTGCTCTGCACATATGCTGCACAAACCTTATATATACTTTTTTAAAACACCAGTAGCAACGAGTGCCCCTGCCCTTTAGATCAGCCTCGTTTCAGAGCATGTTGTTTGGGCACAGGTTTAAACCCCAGGGAGACCGGGCTGGGTGAGCCGGTGTGGGCGTCTCTGCTGCCGTGGGGGCACCTGCCTGCAGATGGGTGCTGCGCTCGTGGGGCCAAGCCAGTGCAGGGCCGTAGATCCTAGGAAGAGATCTTTCTCGTTGGCCGCGTTCCTGGCATTGCCAAATCCCCGCTTTCCCCTCTGTTAACTGGTTTCTCTCTCCCCATCCTCCCCCCTGCAAGTCTGGTTCTACTTCGGTGTGGTTGGCTCCTTCCTCTTCATCCTCATCCAGCTCATCCTCCTCATCGACTTCGCCCACTCCTGGAGCCAGGTGTGGCTCCGCAACGCGGACGAGAGCAACGCCAAGGGCTGGTACGCAGGTCTGTATGGCCGGGGAGAGGGCTAGGGGGAGCGGGCCTTTCCTGCTGGGGGGACTGCAAGAAGCCCGTCCTACAGCAGGGACTAGGACTAAGACTAGGACTAGCACCAGGGCTTTGCAGGGAGATCCAGGGCTGAGGGCTGGTCTGTCCTCTACCTTTTCTCCCCTGCCTCCCCAGCTCTCTGCGTCGTCACCTTCATCTTCTATGCCACCTCCATCACGGCCGTGGTGTTGCTCTACGTCTACTACACCAAGGCTGACGGCTGCACGGAGAACAAGGCTCTGATCAGCCTCAACCTCATCTTCTGCGTCGTCGTCTCCGTTGTGTCCATCCTGCCCAAGATCCAGGTGAGGACGGGGGGGACCCTGGGCAGCCGGTGTCCCTGCCGCCCGCTCCATGCCATGGGCAGCGAGGGCCCAGTGCACGGCACTTCGGCACCGTGAGGTCTGGGGCAGAGATCGGCTTCCCTAATCCCCGTGTCTCGGGGAAGCGGCCACCACCTCCTTGCTCAGGCAACTTGTCTGGGGGACCTGCCCGTGCGCAGCCTGGGGGTGTCGGGGGTGCCCCTGCCCCACTGCCCGGGCGGAGGTGGGGTGACAAACCCCTGCTGTGACAGATGAGCTAAAACCCTGTCTGGCCGAGAAGCAACTCGGACCTCCTCGTGGTGGAATCAAAGGCAGCGGAGATGGTGGTGTGACCCGAGTGCTGCCGCTCGTGACGTGTCGCAGCAGCCCTGTGCGCGCGTGGGAGGAGACGGGGTGGCTTTTCCTTCCCCGTGGCTGCGCACCGGGCAGGACCGAGCCCTGACCACCCCCTTGCTGTGTTTGCAGGATGCTCAGCCCCACTCGGGCCTGCTGCAGGCCTCCCTCATCACCCTGTACACCATGTTCATCACCTGGTCAGCTCTGGCCAACATACCAAGTAAGCGAGAAGCGGCCTCGGGCTCGCCGCCTGTGTCTTGGGGACAGTAGTTTGCCTTCCCCAAACGTCTCTGCAGAGCAGTGGGGCTGGAAAAAGGCTTTGAGCGGGGCGTGTGTCTCCGCAGACCGAGCCTGTAACCCCACGCTGCTGGTGAGGAATAGCAACAGCAACAGCACTTCGGCGGCCGCGGGGCAGCTGACGACCTGGTGGGACGCCCCGAGCATCGTGGGGCTGGTAATCTTCATCCTCTGCACGCTCTTCATCAGGTGAGGACTTGCCCCTCATCTGCCGGGACCGTACGGTCCCTCCGCCTGCCCCGCAGCAGAGCCAGCCCTCCCTGAGAGGCACTCGGGGGCTTTTAGGGAAAGTCGAGGCTGATGGAGGTTGCAGCCTCCCCCAGGCTGCTTGGGGCTTTGGGGGCATCTCTCCCGGGAAGGCCGTCCCGCTCCCTGGGGGCTCGGGCAAGCTGGTCCGCAGGGTCGCGGTTGCAGCTCTCGGTGTATCAGCAGAGCTCCGCACGAGCGGCGTCCTCCGGACTCCCCTGCTCGCCCAGGGATGGGCCCTGAGGAGCATCCCGAGGCGGGCGCGAAGCAGCCGGGCTGTGCAGAGGGGAATTGAGGGCTGAAGTTGGGCTCCAAGAGTGGCTTTCGCCCGGAGGGGACCAGGGGGGAGCAGGGACTTGCCTGCACACTGGTCCTGAACCCACCATCTCGTCTGCCCTTAGCATCCGCTCCTCGGATAATGCCCAGGTCAACAAGCTGATGCTGACGGAGGAGAGCACAGCCGACGCGGGTCATGGGGACGCCGCGTTGGAGAGCGGACCGCACCGCGCCTATGACAACGAGCAGGACGGCGTGTCCTACAACTACACCTTCTTCCACCTCTGCCTCGTCCTGGCTTCCCTCTACATCATGATGACGCTCACCAACTGGTACAGGTGGGCGCTGTGCCCGCGCCAGGCAGTGCCCGCGGCTTGGGCTGGTGCAGAAGTGTCCCCCAGCGCTGCGGGGACCGGGGGACTCTCCCTCTCTCCTGGGGTCATCCTTGCTCCACCCTGGGGTGGGGATGGATCTGCCCTTCCCGTGCTCGCTGGGCCGGGCACGGCTGTTTGCTCAGATGGGTACGTGAGTGACCGAACTTTGCCCCCACCCTACCAAGCTTTAATTATTTTTAGGTAGTGTTGTTCTAAATGCTTAGAGACGCCTGCAGATGCAGCCAGAGCATTAAATACACCTCTGCGCCTGGGAGAGCGGGAGGCACAGGGAGATATGGCTGCTACCTGTTTCATTTTATGCCCTTGCCCTGTTAAATTTAGACCGTTGGCTCTAAGGTACGAGCGAGGTTACTTCCACGCAGAGAAGGTGGTTGCCTGCCTGGCCAGATGCTGTCCAGGTTTGGCTCTTTCCATCCCACCTCTCTGCTGCCCCGGCTGAGTCCGTAGAGCTCATGACATGCCCGATGCCTTCCTGGAGCTGCTGAGCAGCCCTGCTTTTGGCGCGGCACCCCGGCAGCGTGGCCCCGCTCCCCGGGGACGCCTGGGCAGGGTCCGGGCTGGCAAGCGGCGTTGCCGGGGGAACGGATGCAGGGATGCGGGAGCGATGCTGGGTCCCCGCTGAGGCGTCCTCTGCCGAACCCAGGTGCCCCGTGCCCGGTGGCTCACGGGGGGAGGCGGGGAAGCAACCCCCGGGGTGCTGTGGGCTGCAGAGTCGGGGCAGCATCCCTGTGGGATCTGGCTGGGGAGCCGTGGGGGAGCTGCGTAGCTCCAGGCACGGAGACCTGGCAGCTCCTGCCCCTCCGGTCTCTCCTCTTGCCGTTCTGGCTGGGTCCAGCTCTTCCCAGAGCTGGGGCTGTTCTCCGGGGCAGGTGTCAGCATTTAGTTATGAGCCTGGCTTTAAGGCTCTGCACCCCTCGGAAAGGGCAGGGCAAGGGACTTAGGCTCGTGCCTTACCTAGGTGTGTTAAGACTTTGCTTCCTTCTCTTTTATCCCGGCACGGGGCCGGTTGGGGGCCGCCATCCCCGCTGGCGCAGCGCAGTGACCCGTGCCGCCCGCTCGTTTGGTGTTTCAGGCCTGATGAGAGCTTCCAGACGATGACGAGCCCCTGGACCGCCGTCTGGGTGAAGATCTCCTCCAGCTGGGCTGGGCTCCTGCTCTACCTCTGGACGCTGGTGGCTCCCCTTGTACTGCCCGACCGAGACTTCAGCTGAGGTGGCCCTGGGGACCCGCTGTCAGGGCCCGAGCGGCCAAAGCCCCATGGCCGTGAGCTGCTCTGGGGTCCCCATGTCGGCCATGAGTCTGGGGACAGCCCCGGCTCTGCCTTAGCCTTGGACTCAATTTTTGCACCCGAGAATAGCCGCTCCGCGTCGTGCCTTCTTGCAGGTTTTCTGTTTTAATTTTAAAGGCATAAAATGCCAAGCAGGGAAAATCAAGTGAGAGAGGTGTAAAACACTTGAGGGTGTTTCTAAAGCTCTTCTAATCTCCGTGTTTGTCTAAGTGCCTTCGATGGTGCCTCCATCCCCTCTTCCTTTAGCGGGAGACAACTGAATTGCCTTCAGAGGGTTCGGTTGCTATTAGCTGCTCGTGTTGGTGCCTCGCGGGGACCGCGGTGCCTTCTGGAGCAGGTCTGGCAGCCGCAGTGTAACGCGGGTGGTGGGACCTGGCTAGGGGCTGGTGCCTGCAGGCCGCCGGGCACGGCGAGGAGACGCTTTGCCTGCCCAAACAGCCTCGAGGAGAGCAAATCTCCGGGGTGTGTGGCCAGAGGCAAACGTCCCCCTGCGCCGGCCTCCCTCCCTGCCACCTGTGTCCCTGCGAGCCTTGGCGAGCGGCGCTGGGCTCCTCCGAGCCCTCTCCCTCCCCAGCGTTGTCCCCACGGGTGGTGGACGGGCCCCTTCCTTGGCCATTGCTTGAGCGTGAGTTGGGTTTTCCCGCTGGCTGCTCTGTTTTGGGTCAAGCCCCAGTGAATTGCCTTGTCAATAAAGTCTCCTTTGGAAAATGAAGCTTCTGGCAGATTTTTTTTCTTACGGGGTCTTTTTCTGCACTTTGGGGAAAGAGCACAGCCGGCTGCACAGCGCTCACGGGAAGCGGGCGCGGGGGGCTGAGCATCGCTTTGGGTCACAGCAGCTTTTCCGAGGATGGAGAGTTGGAGCAACCCCTTGGATAGACCTGGAGGCCACCAGCGGTGTGTGGCACCCGTTCATCACTGCTGAGGGCGTGTTGCTTATGGGGCAGCGCCGTGCAAAGTGAGATGTACTCGCAGGCTTGGCAGGGGCTGTGGACTAGCTGTGCCCCATGGCGTTACCATCCTGCCAGCCCCAAAGCGGGAGTGTGAGACCTGCTTGTTGGTCCCCGGCCCGTGCTCCCATGTGTTTTGGGTTGCTCGCACTGTAGGAGCTCAGTGGCAGCTGCGCCACGGTGGGGTGCACGCCGTGCTGGGACGTGCGTCGTGCAGGGATGCGCGCTGTGGCGGGGTGCACGCGGTGGCCGTGGTGGGATGCGCGCCATGGTGGGGTACCCACCATGCTGGGGTGCACGCCGGGGTGGGGAGCACACCATGGGGGAGGCACACCGCGGCGGGGAGCACTCCGTGGCTCCTTGTGCTGCAGCCACCATGGCAGGGCAAGAGGTGCCCGTCGCCTGGCCCAGCTGGGGCTCTTGGCTCCCACGAGAGGGAACGAGTCCCCGTTGGTGGCCCTGCAGGGATGCTGGGACGTTCGCACAAGTGTGGCTGCCGGCTGCTCCTGGGAAAAGCGTCGCTGGCAGCATCGCGTGGCGGCCGCAGCATTGAACTCCGCCGGGGCCGCGGCAGGCACCGTTTGCGGGTGCCCACGCAGCGCTAACGCGGGGTTTCGCTGCCCGGGGGGGGTTTGCGGGAGGGGGCAGCAGGCGGGGGCAGCGCCGGGCTCTGGCCGGAGGCGCGCAGGGCCCGGCCGCCGGCAGCCACGAGGTGGTGCTGGCAGCCCGCGCCTGAGCCGCCCGGCCCGGCCCGGCCCCGGCCCCGGCGCTGCGCGGCCTCGGCTGCGGGGAGACCCGGGCTGGGGGTGCGACTGGGCTGGGGGGGGTGTGACCTGTGCTGGGGGTGCGACTGTGCTGGGGTGCGACTGTGCTGGGGTGCGACTGTGCTGGGTGTGTGACTGTGCTGGGGGTATGACGGTGCTGGGGGTGCAACGGTGCTGGGGTCTGTGACTGTGCTGGGGTGTGCAACTGTGCTGGGTGTGCGACTGTGGTGGGGGTGTGCGACTGTGGTGGGGGTGTGTGACCTGTGCTGGGGGTGCAACTGTGCTGGGGTCTGTGATTGTGCTGGGGGTGCGACTGTGCTGGAGGTGCAACTGTGCTGAGGTGTGTGACTGTGCTGGGTGTGTAACTGTGCTTGGGTGTGCAACCTGTTCTGGGGTGTGCGACTGTGCTGGGGGGAGTGACTTGTGCTGGGGGTGCAACTGCTGGGGTGTGCGACTGCTGGGGTGTGCGACTGTGCTGGGGTGTGCAACCTATGCTGGGTGTGTGACTGTGCTGGGGGTGTGTGACCTGTGCTGGAGGTGTGACTGTGCTGAGGTATGCGACTGTGCTGGGGTGTGTGACTCTGCTGGGGGTGCGACGGTGCTGGGGGGGGTGCGATGGTGCTGGCGTGTGCGACTGTGCTGGGGTGTGTGATGGTGCTGGGGTGTGCGACTGTGCTGGGGTGTGCGACTGTGCTGGGGTGTGCGACTGTGCTGGGGTGTGCAGCCTGTGCTGGGTGTGCGACTGTGCTGGGGTGTGCGACTGTGCTGGGGTGTGCAGCCTGTGCTGGGGTGTGCAACTTGTGCTGGGTGTGCGACTGTGCTGGGATGTGCAGCCTGTGCTGGGGGTGCGACCTGCCCAAACCAGGCCAGGAGCTGCGGGGAGGCCGGTCACTCTCTGCCTGCTGCAAAACCCTGGGTGGGCGAGTGTGTTCGGGGCTCGGTCCCTGGTCTGCGACGGGACCGAGGAGCGTGAACAGGGTCCGAAGGCAGTTTCCCACATGCGATGCAATGCTGCGCGCTCTCATGCTTTGATTGCTCTCAAAAGTAATAACCATCACCTCCGTCGGTCAGGCGGGCTCGGTGGCATCACGTGCTTTCCTCACTAATTGGGCTTAATCCACTTGCTTCGGTTTCGGCAGCGTTTGGCGGCTGGACCGGTGGCAGGAGGTGGGAAGAGCAAAGCGCGGAGGGGGGGSGGGSGGGTTTGCTGTTGAAGCGGTGGCTAATTTTCGATTAAGTCCCTCTCGGGGGAGAAAAGCAGCCGCGGCAGCAATTAGCCCGGCCCCAGGAAGCCCAAAGCAAACACCGCAGGGAACATCTGGGCGCTTTGGAGCTCAGGAGGTCAGAAAAAGGCAGCAGCTCCCCCCTGCCCAGCCACCCCCCGAAATATGGGGAAAATCACATCTGTGCAGGGAGCAGCAGATGCAAAATGTGGCTGATCTAACCTGTGCGTGACTCGTGTGTCCCCATATAGACCCTACGCAGGTGACGCCAACACAACGCGGTCCCCAAGGCCTGCGGGGCCATGCTCAAGGCTCCCCTACGATGCGTTTCCCAGGGTTTCCCCGTGTTTTGGGGAGGGCATAAAAACTTTTTGCACCTGCCGCAACCGGCTGGTCGCTCCCTAAGACGTAATCGCAGGCAAAAAAGTGTCTTTTTTTGCAGGCAGCTTATCGTGAAATGCCAACCAGAGCGACTGAGAGGGAGATGCTCCAGAGGCGCTGGCTGCGTTAAACGTGCCGTTGTTTCCCAAACGCCCTCCCTGGCCGGGCAGCCTCCGCCAGGACACGCAAAGCGAAGGCAGGCCGGCCCGGAGCGGCAAGAGGGAGCAATGACTGAAGGCAGACGAGGCTCATGGTGGTCTAGCGTAGTGCAAAGTGGGGCAAACCACCCCCAGAGCGAGAGCCGGCCTCCAGCCGCGCTGCTGCAAGAGGCTGGTTTCCAGCAACGCTTGCAGAGGCAGCAGGCGGCACCTTTGCATGGCCAGTGCCTCTGCCGTCTGGGTGCCCGAGGCCATGGAGGAGGCTCTGGGCTGTCCATGGCCTCCAACTCCCACGTCCAAGCACCCCGCGGCGGGAGAGGCCGCATCCTGCCCTGCTGCAGGCTCTCAGGTGAGCTGTGCGCCGTGCAAGCATTTTGCAAAGAGGGAAACTGAGGCAGAAGGGAAGGAAACCATATTACTGGCGTGCTCCTTCCCGCACAGCCGCACATCTCGCCAAGGAACGGGCAGGGGAAGGGTCTCCGGCATTTTGCATGCACAAATTTTAGTGAGTGCTGGGGTGGACGGTTGCTGTTTCAAGGTCAACAGGAGCAAGGAGGGATGTGGTAAGCGGTGCCCGGCAGATGGGTGCCCAGCAGGACTGGCCCTTCGGAGCGAGTTGGCTTTCAACCCATCCCGCGGCACCCTTGTGCCCAGGCAGGGCTCAAGTCCAGCCCGGGACAGGGCTGTCCAGCGTGTGACGGGGACCACGACAGAGCGCTGCTCGGCCACAGGCAAGTCCTGAGCCAGGAGCTGATGGGGAAATCAGGACCTGTGTTTAGCTGCTGCTGTTTCCCTGGTGTCCAGGTCCTGGGCCAGGCTGGGCAGGTGGCTGGAGGTGACGCAGGTGCAGGGTGCTGCGGTGCCCTCAACGCTCAGGACAAGTCTCTGGCAGAGACACCAGCAAGCCTCTGGCTGGCACTGAAATGCCTTATCCCTGCAATTTCACTGCTTTCCTTCTTTTTTCCTTTTTTTTTTTTTCCTTCTCTACAGCTGTACCCAAACGGCTCTGGTGTGACGCTGCTGAAATAACCCAGCGGAGAGTCTGATGCAGTTGTTCCTTTGACTTTACGTTGTACTGCATTAGGCAGACACATGCTTGGGAAACTGTGGCTTGTACACTGCGCTGATACAAGATTTATTTTTGTTTCATGCCTCCCGTCCAATTTTTACTTAAAAATGAATAATCTTCACTCGCTGTTTTCTTTACGAGACGGTTTCAAAGTGCTGAGCAAAGAGCCATCAATTTGATCAGTATTGCACCCATGGAAAGACTAAGGAACCTGTGGCAGGGCGAATAGGAGCGACTCTCCCGTGGGCACGAGACCCTGGCAGTGTTGCACGCTGTGCTGCCGTGCTGCACCACCTTCTGCCTCCCTCATCTTTGGGTTTCGGTGAAGAAACCCCCCATGACTAGGTTGTTGCCTACATATGCCCACGATTGTCCCAGCTGACTGTATTTATCTATCCTCTGCTCATCCGGCTGCTGAGCGCCCCACGGGTGAGCTCAAGGCATTGGGAAGCCTGGCTGCTATTGGAAGCCCTGGGTGGGTATTTTAATCAATGCAATTTCAAAGAGACGAATTGACAGCAAAAATAAGCCAGATCTGAACACGGCATGAGTGAAAGCCCCCAGTCAGGATAAATCAGTGCAGTCCCTGGTCACGACTGTCGGACACAAGGGTTTTCTACTCGCAGGCTGGCTGGAGCTTCACGGGGAACGGGGACCCTGCCTCTGCTGATCGATAGCATCTTCTCCAGCTCTGGTACAAGAACTTTCCTCCTTCAAAGCATGTTGAGATCAGTGTCTGTGCAGGGCCGCGGAGAGCCCGGCCATCCTGCAGGGAGTGAGGCAAGTGCTCAGAGATGCTGAGTTAAATCCGAGCCCTCGTGCTCCCCTCCCGTTGCTTGTGGTGGGAAGTGAGAGCTGATGATGTTCTGCATTTTCTTGTCACTAAATAAGATACAGTTTGGAGTCCTTCGCCAAAAGGCTGTCATCCACAGCCAGGGAGACTGGGAAGAAAGCCTGTGCCAGCTGGGAATCACTGCAGAGCTTTCTTGGATCTGTGGAAGAGACAGCAAGGAATATCTTGTGGTCTAGACTCCAGTTTCCCCGGGGCTGTGACCCTCCAGCTCAGAATAAATTGACAACCCAAGAGAAACCCTTCGGGAGAGCCCGCGCTGCCCCTGGCATTCCCCAGCGCCGGCTTCGCTTCGAGCGGGTGACGGAAAAGAGACACGAAGGGAAGTTTCCATACGTGCAGGATGGGCAACAGCTGTATAGAGCCAGTTATGGTTTTGAAACCTCCTTTTTATGGAGATTTCTGTTTCCAAAAGGAAACGTCCCAATGGTGGGCACATGCCCTGCAGCATCAGCTCTGCTTTTGAGCGGGTAGTTGGGTATTGAAGAAGAACATGCTCAGGGCTGGTTGCTCTCGCTCTCTGCTAGCGATGAAGAGAGCTCAGATTAGACAGCACCTTCAGCCTCCAAATCCCCACGGCTCCAGTAGATGATCCGTTAGCGGGCAGGGACTGCTTTCCCGGGAGCCTGGATGCTGTGGGGAAGCCGGTGTCACTCCTCACACCTTGTTTCAGTGTAGTGGCTCTTTTTATTCTAGTTTTTTGGGTGAACAATTCTTTAGGAAATTTCTTCTACCACCTTTTGCTCAGCAGAAAATGCCCCCAGTTGGGCTCCCGTCCCTGCCTGTCCCTCCCCATCGTGTGCCCAAGCTGCAGCCTCAGCCCCAGCCGGCAGAGCAGGATGGGACCACGCACATGCCAGGAAATTCGGCTCTCGGATCAGCCTGGCTAGCTAGGAACATCTTGTGCAGGCGCTAGCTGCAGACGCAGCTTTAATTGCTCTTATTCAGTCTCCCGGGGGGGCATCTCAGAATTATGTATATGGGGGAAATAAGGATATGGAAATGTTATGCTCGCTGATGCTTAATAACTGGAATATGCCCCTCTCAGGGCTGGAGAGCCTGTGGTGAATGAAAGGCTGCTTGGTCTCAGGCTCAGTGGGAACACAGGCAAAGTCTCTCAACAGTTTGCTTTACAAAAGACAAGATAATTGTGATCACTGTGTTGCCAAATTAAACTGAATTCAAAACCCAGAAACAGCCRGTTTTTGTCTGGGACTGGCACATTTCACTGCTGTCTCTGCCTGTTAGGAATCTGGTGAGGGTTTGGAGGCTAAATCTCACGGGGGATGTTCCCCTGCCAGAGCCATTCGGATCATAAGGGGGTTCAGGACCTCACAAGATTAATTCCCAGCGCCTTTTTGGAGAGCTGGATCCCGCGCTCCCTCGTTTAAGTGGTGCTGCCCTGCGCCGATGGAGAAGGCAAATCGTGTCGGATGGGGAGCAGGCACCCCGTCCCCCCTGTGCAGCACGGCCCGGTTCATCCTGCCGGCTCTGCCCTCCCTGCCCTGGGCTCCCCTGCTTCCCCCTCTGCTGGGGGGAAATAAAAGAAAGCTTGGAAGGGCGCTAAGCCCCCCGGCCCTCCGGGTATGGCCCTCCCGCGTCGCAGGTCTGCCTGTGTGTCCATTCACAGAGACGTGTCAGGAACTTCCCTATGGCAGGAGACTTTTCCCAGAGGGAGGAAAATACCCGGCAATGATCACGTCAAGGGCTCCAGAGGTGAGTGCCGGCATCTCATGGTTTGCAGGAGTTGCCTCAAGGTGCTGCTTCCCTGCAGACGATAAGGGGCAGGTGTCGGGTCGGTACCAGAGCTGAGACATAGTCGTAGCACTTTCTGGGCTCCCTAAGGATGTGCTGGTCTTGGGTATGCGGAGAGACGTSGTGCCTTGCTCCCATGCTGCATTTCCTTACGTGTTTCCTTGGGCAGTGCCTAAGAGCCAACACAAGCCCAGATGTGTGACACAGCTGGAGCTTAAATGCTGTTCTCCCCCTAGCAGCGATGTGGCCTTAAATTTTAGCTTCCTCGCAGAGGATGCACCGTGAAGGGAAGGCGGCATGTGATACAAAGCTGCTCCCTTGCACAAACCACCCGCAGGACTGGCCCCAGCTAAGGCACCAGTGGCTTGTCCCCCGGGCAAGGCGTGCGCTGATAGAGGCTCTGTAGCATCGTTTTATTCCGTTTAATGCATGGTCTCCCTTGTTTTTATTTTATTCATGGGATTAACACATCGGGCAGCAGCCAGACTGGCTTTTGCTCAAAAGAGGAGGGGAAAGCGTTTACATAATTCATTTAAATGAGGCACCGGGGGAAATCCAAATTGGACTTCCAGCATGTTTACAGTGCCACGCAGAGACCCATGATCCGCATCTGGAGCCATTAATGTCTCCCAGAAGGACCACAGAGCATGTATAATTAATTGTGGAGCAAAGCCCTTGCCCGGCCTCCAAAGCAAACGCTCTCCCTCTCAGAGAGAGGCAGCTTGACTGAGCGTTGCTTCCCCGGGGTGCCGGGTGTTGCATACAGGCAGCCCAGGTCCTCCTGGACAGCCAGCACTGCACTACAGCCGACAGGGATTCATTGCAGTGGGTCTTTTCCATCTCCACCCAGCTGTGCCCAAGAAGTTCAGCAAAACTGCCCTAGGGGTGGAAGATGGCTGGGTAACCAGTCGGGTTAAAGCATGAGGAAGAGCAATCTGAGGTCTAGGAAAGAAGCCCCCATGCTGATCTGGGGGCCTGGCAGCAGCCCCCGTCCTCAGTGCTGCACCGTGCAAACATTGCCTCTAATAGCTGGCAACTAATTAAGGAGGGGGCCGGAGGGTTTGAGGAAGGCGAGGCCACATGTGGTACCATTGGACGGTGGAAGGTGGACACAGAGGATCGTGAGTGACATCTTGGAAAACTGCGGTCCCTCTCGTGCATGGCAGACAGGAGCTCGCTGCCTGCCCTGGCTGCCTTCAACCTCCACCGTGAAAATGTCTCTGGAAATTGCTGTTGAATGGTGCCACAAGTGTTGCTGTACCTCCGGAGGGGAAGGGTGGCAGAAGAGCCTTTGGAGACGGCCCTGCACCAGCCTGGCCTGGACCATCACAAGGTTTGGCAGAGCCACGTTTAGGCATCAAGACTGTGCCTTTCTTCAGCTCTGTGTTCACACGTAAAACTGGGACTCCCTTGCTAGGCTTGCCCAGTAGGGACAAGAAGTGGCTGAAAGGACTTTCTGGTTGTGTTTGTGCCATCCAGAGCCCCGCAGAGCTGGACACTCTTCCCCGCTGCACCTCTGCCCTGAGGAGGTGGCTAGAAGGGGCTGAGATACCTCAGGGAAGAGAAACCCAGTAAACCAAGAAGGATAAAACAGCACAGGCACAGGGGTAGCCCTGCGTTGTGAGCTGGTCTCCAGGAGCCACGTCCATAAGCACCGTGTGGAGCTCAGCCGGGTGGGAGCTGCCTTTGTCTTCAGCCAGCTCCAGATCTCTCCATCCCCAGCAGAGCTAATCCACAGCCTGGACCCACCACCGGCGGCCAGTGGAGAACTGCCTGTAATTAGCCATCGTTAATCCTAGCTATTAGCTGTTAGGTGTGGAAAGCCCCTTCAGCACCAAGTGAAGCAGACGTCCTTTCATGGTGGGCTGTGGGGAAGGGGGATTTTTGCTGGGGTTCAGCCCTGGCCCCACACCATGAAACCTGTTTGCAGTCAGACAGAGGCATCCCCAGGAGCAGTCAGCTTTCCTCCATCAGCCCAATTTTAGCATGCGCCCTGGTTCAACTGCAGCTGGAGCTGGTTAGCTGGGTCCCACTGTGACTCGCTGACATATCGGGTGTGTGGGAATGGGAACAGAGCTGGGTGAGGGGAAAAAAACCCTCAGTGTCCCCTGAGGGTGCTGGTAGCTATGCAAGTGGCTCAGCAGCGTTCAGCGAGTGCAGCACAAGGTGCATGTGAAGTGTTGCCATGTTACATCACTGGGAGAACTTCCCTTCCTTAAGAGATAAAACTAGGCGTCTTTTTCATGAAGCCACAGAGCTGTAAATTGATTGCTACCCTTGGGGGATCTCTCTCTCCAATGGCAGCTCCTCCGCTGATGGCTGGCCAGGTGCCCTCTCGCCCCTCCCATCCTTGCCTCTGCTGCAGATGCTGTGCCGAGGGGACTGCACGGCCCTGCTGACCTCGTAGCAGGCCAGCATCCTTCACTATCATCTTTTTTTTGGGTTTGAGACCAAGCAGCCCCCTGCATGCTCTGCCTCATGCTTCTGATTCTGCTTGCTGGGTTTAGGCTGCGTTTCCCCAAACTTGTCTCCATTTTGTCTTGTAGGAACATGGACCAAGTGTTCCCCGGTGCAACACATGGTGAGGAAGGTTTGCCTCTGGGTAAGGCACCAGCTTGTGCTCCAGTAACCCTGGCCCTTCTTTCAGTCCCCTCTGTGCCCTCAGGGGATCATTCGAAGTGGCCAAGCCTCAGCTGCAACCTGCTTAAATGGGGCTAATGTTGCTCTCTTGGGTGCTTTCAAATTTCAGTTCTTTGAGGCAGAGCCTGCTCCGACCTGGGGTAGGTGCCAGCCTCGCTCCAGGGTCTGGGTCACGGCTTGCAGTTTTTGGAGGCTGCCCCTCTGCTCCTACCGTCCTGCTCTTGCCCCAGGCCCCTGGGGACACAGGCGCTTCAACACCACTCAAACACACTTTATTTCTAAACACCAGAGCAAGGAGCAATCTCTCTGTCTCCCTGCTGCTTTCTGGAGCTGCTTTCTCTACCTTCAGCATTGCTTCAAAGAGCAGAAGAGGAATGAGGAGGAAGAGAAAAAAAAAGAAAAAGAAAAAGAAAGCTTGAACCCTGCTGCTAGAGAAACATCTGTATCTATAAATAACTGCTGATGTGAGTGGGAACAGACTGTATCTTCAGCAGCTCCCTAAGGCAGCAGAGCAGCCTCGCCCCAGCTAACCTCATTCCAACACATGCTCCTGTAACACACACAAGTCACTGCAGCTTTGGAGACACTTTTTGAAAAAGGGCTGGTGTTTAAAAAGGAAGAAAGAAAGCAAAAAAAAAAAAAAAAAAAAACCCCAGGCATTGTCTTCTTGTTTGCAGCCCAGGTGCAGCCAAACTCCTGGAGCAGATCAGCCTGTAGCCTGTGTCCAACACCCCCGGGAAAAGGTGACTTGCTCTCTTGGCTGTAACCTGGGCTTCCCATGCCCCTGCGGTCCTGCGTGGACCCTGGGCTGCTGTCAGGAGACCCAGCGGCCCTCGCTGGAGTCCTCCCAGGCCGGTCGCTGTTTTGTGCTTCCCATTTCCAGAAAGCTCCCAGGCTTGGCTCTCTGACCCTCCTTGGGAGAGGAAGTCCCACTGCCAGTCCCCACCCTGTCACCCCTTTCCATGAGGCCAGGCTCTTAGCCCCGCACTGACCTTTTCCATCCCACCAGCCCAGCTCGCATGTGATCAGCGAAACCCCGTCTTAAATGCAGGTTCTCTGCTTCTCCATGCACCAGATTAAGGCTGCAGCTTCAATACCAGTCTAAGCCGGCCTAAATCAGCACTGCTAGTTTAGAGCCATCTCAAGCAGAACAAGGGGTGCAAAAAGGATCCACACATCTGAGGCTCCTGTCTGCAGAAGTCAGTTCACAATGTGTGATACTCAGATGTTTCCAAGAGCCTGAGGTCCTTCCACATGCATATGTGACCTCTTGTTGCCCAAGAGCTGTGGCTGCTATTCCAAGGAAGGGAACAGGAGAAAGGCCCTTCCCCAGCATGGGACCTGCTAGAGGAAGGGAACAGGAGAGAGGCCCTTCCCCAGCATGGGACCTGCTAGAGCCTCAGAGTCTCAGAATAGTTGAGGCTGGAAGGCAGCTCTGGAGGTCACCTAGTGCAACCGCCCTGCTCAAGCAGGGTCACCTACAGCACATGTCCAGGCCCCTCTCCAGACGGCTTGGGAACGTCTCCAGGCATGGAGACTCCACAGCCTGCCTGGGCCACCTCTTCTAGGGCTCCGTCACCCTCCCAGTAAAGAAGTCTTTCCTTCCCTTCAGACAGAACTTCCCATGTTTCCCGTTGTGCCCGTTGCCTCTCGTCCTCTCCCGAGGCACCAGTGCAGAGTCTGGCCCCATCCTCTGGACATCCTCCCTCCACAGACTTGGAGACACCGAGAAGATCCGCCCGGCCTCTTTTCTCTTCTCTTCTCTTCTCTTCTCTTCTCTTCTCTTCTCTTCTCTTCTCTTCTCTTCTCTTCTCTTCTCTTCTCTTCTCTTCTCTTCTCTTCTC
>PTFA01000144.1:1937523-1964909 GCA_003342895.1 Casuarius casuarius | reverse complement strand
GTCCCAGCTCTCTCAGCCTTTCCTCGGACAAGAGAGGCCCCAGCGCCTTCCTCCTCTCGGCAGCCCTCCCCTGGCCGCGCTCCAGCAGCTCCCGGCCTCTCTTGCCTTGGGGAGCCCGGAGCTGCACCCCGCACCCCAGGGGTGGCCTCAGCAGTGCTGCGGAGAGGGCAGGGCTCACCTCCCTCCCGCTGCTGGCCACGCTCGTCCTCCCGCAGCCCAGGACAGCCTTGGCCTTCTTGGCCGCGAGGGCACCTTGCTGGCTCGTGGTGAGCTTGTTGTGCAGCAGGGCTCCCCGGTTGCTCTGCAGCAGCTCAGCCCTCAGCCTGTCCTGCTGCAGGGCGTTATTCCTTCCTAGGCGCAAGGTTCAAGGAGGCAGAGGAAACTTCAAAGGAGCTTAGGGCTTGCCTGCATCTACCGACTTGTTTTCAGGGAAATGTGACTGAGACAACTTCCTTCTTTGGCAAAATAAGCAACACAGCTGGATGCAAGTGTGTGGAGTCATGGGTTAGGGTAACGTGGTTGGTCAGCGCTGCTGCTAGTCCTTGTTCAGATGACACAGAGCTGGCGAGGGGGTGAATGACCATGCTTGGAATCTGCAGACCTCCCTGTTCCTCACGCAGCTGGCCAGAGGTCCGTCGTGGGGAGCAGCGTWCATACAGAGGGCATCCCGAGCTCCTCCAGGTAACACCTGCAGGTCACCCCACACAGCTCAGCCTCCCCATAAGGKAAAACCCATCCTTCGTCCCTCCCTTGGTAGTAGGAGCTGGCACACACTTCCAGAGGTTACGGGATATTGCCTTTTCCGTCTCCAGCAAAGGTACCTTCTTCAATCTAAATCCCACAGCCCTGCTCCCTGACCCAGGGCTGCCTGACTCCGAAACACTGCCCCGGGCTTGCTCCTGCCAGGCTGCTCTCAGAAGGCCTTTTCTCCATGGCACATGACACTTGTGTTTTTTTTTCTTTGTAGCATGATATATGTTACGTCTGTATTTGGATTGGGGCCACGAGCCCCTCCAGCTTCACCTCCAGTCTGGGTCTGAGCGTGGCACTGTCTGGCCCAAGGGAGCCGCCTCCAGCTCGAAACACTTTGGAAAACACAGCGGCACATCCCCATCAGGGCTGCGCAATGAGTGGAAACATTTGCTCTGGACGGCACTCCTGCCTTTGGCTCTATCATTTGGCTGGGTCACGTTCGCACCTTTTTTTTTTTTTGGCTTCCCTCTCCCAGAAATGCTGGCGAAGTGACACAAGACATCCCAGCCTTGCAAAGAGTCACCTTGCCCCAGGCCCCAGAAAAAGCCCGTCTATGCGCTGCAGAGCGCATCCTCATCCCGCAGCCCCGCGTCCCGCTGCCGTTCGTCACGTCTCGCTCCTCGCAGATGTCTGCGCCGTCCTGCGCAGAAGGCGCTGGAAACCCTCACTGCTGTCATGTGTGTGTCAGTTCTCTGGTATGAAGGGCTCAGTGTGGGAAGCACAAACAGCCCTTACGTCACCCTGCCTCCGTGGTGGCTTCTCAGGAGTGCCGGGGCAGATTTGTTTTTGTTTTCAAACTCTTTCTCTTTAACAACTACGACTTTTCATAACCCACCGCCCTCCCCCTCTTTTCCTCTCTGACTCATCCCTTTCTTCCTTTTGTGGCACGGAGATGTGCAGCTCCCCACGTCCCGTCCCGGGGCAGCCTCTCCGGGCACGCGGCGCCGGCTCCGGGCTTGCTGGCAGGCCCCCACGTGCCTCGGCCTCCAAGCAGGGCAGACCCCGTTCGACGGAGGTGGTCCGTAGCGGTGATGCCCACAACCGGCTCCAGGAGGGGGAATCCAGCGGTGGCGGGGGCAGCGCAGCCCTGCCAGACGGAGGTGATACAGGTAGAGAGGTGGCTCCAACATCCTTAGCCTTCTCCATCTGCTGTTTCCCCCCGCTAAAACGTACCCTATTACTGTTGCAATCACAGGACGTTCGTGCTGTGGTGAATTAGCGCCACAAAGTGAACGTTTTCTTTCCTTTTGTACTAATTATAGCAGCGAATTTCAAGGCAAGAAACAAACAAATTGCTCATCTCGAAGATGTTCTCAAAGCAGAAATTCCCCCCACCCTGGCAAGAGAAGGGGTCTTTTATAAAGCATTCGCGCAGCTGGGAAATTCAATAGTATGAGCTGAGGATCGCTTAGGAGTCAGGCCAGCGAGTCAGCCGCCCCTGGGCTGCAGTTTGCTGCTTCAGCAGCAGGATATTATTCTGTGGCACTGGTGACATCCCTGCTAAAGTCCTACTGATGGCCAGGGCACGTGCACTGGCTGGGTCCAGCTGTCCCCAGAGACAGCCAGGACAGCACGAGGATTTCAGGCCGATACTTGGGACACCCCTTGCTCCAACACAGCTCTCCCTGGAGCCGCGGCAGCATGAGCTAATGGTGAGCACGCTGGACGGGCTCTTTTTTCCTCCCTATCTCCATTACCGAAGTGCTGCAGGATGCACATCCATCCCTTCACAATCTTTCAGCCTCATCCAGGCCTTCAAATGCAGGTGGACTGCTAATAATCAGCAGAGTTTGGATCAGTAATAAACAATGTATTTTCACAAATAGCAGGGCTGTCTGTCACTGGAGTACTTGTGGCTAGCAAATAGCACATGCAGCATTCAGGGAAACATCTGCAGAACAATTTCTTTGTGCTGCTACAAACAGCTTTCATGGCTGAAAATCAGATTCAAAGGGAATTGTTGCAATTTTACTAACTTGGAAGAAATTTGATTAAAAAACAAACAAACTGGCCTTTCATCAGAAGGGAACCACACCATACCCAGAGCTCCCTGCCGGCCCAGCCTCCCTACGCAACACTCCCCATGGGAGCAGAGACCGAGCACAGGCAGGCAGCATCCCCATCCCATGCTCTCCATCACCAGCTTTAACATGCCAGACCTCCGGGAGCAGGAGTCTCACCAGGCTGCTCAATATTGCTCACACTTGCAATCAGATGCAACCTGAGCTCACACACACTTAATTAGCACAATTTGTTGCTTGGACTGAATAAGGAAATGCCACTAATCCATAAGAAGAAGCAGCTGAGCACACACAGATACTCTCATCTGCCTTCTCCCAAAGGCTCTTTATAACATGTGCAGGACAGAATTCAGTGCAGGTGGCAAGAGAGTTTAAGCAGAGGGAGACTGGGAGTAGGTGGAAGCTTCTCCTGTCATGGGGGGGGGGGGAAGGATGGATGGATGGATGGATGGATGGATGGATTTTGGGTGGCTGGTGTGTTCAGGCAGTGTACTTTTGATGCAGGGAGGTTTGTTGAAGACAGGGGCTTAATTCTGCTCAGCTCTGTGTGAGTAATTCCTGTGATTTATATAGTCTTGTTCCTTGTTCGCAGGAGGTCAGACAGACAAGAGAACATGCAGGGAGTAGTAAAGAAACAGGTCAGAGCAGAGGGTTGCATAGAAGTCTGAAGGTATCTCTAGTGCAATACACTGATACTAATTGCTCCAAATGTTTAGGGTCAAATTTAGTATAGTATTGCAGGAACAGAAGAAGGACCATTGTAGTCCAATTTTTTCACATCTGTATCAGTAAATATCTCCTTCTACACTGAGATCTTTGCTGGTGCTCTGGAGAGGGAGAAGCTCTAGGCTCTGCTCTCAGGTATGCAGTGAGGATAAACCCTGATGCCATTGCATTTCCCTGTCCTACAAGACTGCAGCATAGATTTGCAAAAGGATTTAAGGGCTTAGCATCTGCTGCTCAGGTGGCACAGTGCCTCTGAGGGTCTGGCCTGAAATATTCAAATGCAATTTGACTGTATCACTTTGCTTCTAGTGGAAACATCTGGTAGCCCAGGAGAAGTTTTCCCTGGTAGGGTGAGGCTCTGAGCTCCTGTGCTCTGAATGCTCAGTGCAGCTGAAGGCAGTGATGCCCCCTGCCCTGGTCTGGATGCCGTGATAGGAGTCTGGACCTGGTTCCTGCTGGGGCTGGCTGTGCCGTGCTCTTCCTCAATGCCAGATTGCTTTGTCTCCTGTGTCTTGGGGGGGGGGGGGGCTTTTTGCCAAGCTGATTAAAATCCCCCATGTACTCACCATGCAGGTAGGTTGCACAGGGATTTGAATGCCCTGGATTACCCTCCCCTGCAGCCCCGAGTGCGCCGCAGGGACAGCGGCAGGAGAGCTGCTGGCGCTTGGATGGTGGGGGTGCATCACCACCCACGTTAAACCATCTGGGGCTGCAATGAGTGAGGCTCAGCTGACAGGATCCGGCTAGCACGGGGGGGAACGTGCTTCCAGTGTCTTTGGGTGTGGGGATGGCTCACCCTAAAGGGGACCTCTGCAGCCCCGTGGTAGTTGGGGGAGGGCAGTATCTGGGATCTCACCCTAAAAGCTGGAGGCAGGAAAGCTGAGGATGTTGTTCCTGAGGAAATGAGCTGCTGCTGGTTTGCCTGGCCTAAGCCTGGAGCCCCTGGGTGATGCATCCTTCGGTGTCCCTGCTGCGGGAGCCCTTCTGCCTCACTCAGCAGCGAGCCTGTGGTCACCGATTCCTGGCAGAGGAGGGAAAGGCGGCCCCAAGAAGGATGCTCTGGGCCAGTTTGGCTTTGATTTTTGGCAGCCTGGTCCCTCACTGCACCTGGGGATGGAGGAAAGCTTTTTTTTCCACCAGGAGGTAAGGGTTAATGGGGAGGCAGTGGAAGCCACCTTGTTAAACTGGCTGGCACAGGAGAGGGACCTGAATGGGGAAAGAAATTTGCTGATTCCTCAAAGGGTGTCCTCCCTGCCGGCTCCCAGGCAGTGACATGCTGTGTCCGGGTGCCTGTCCCAGCATCTCCCCAGGGACAGCAGCTGCTCAGGCTACCTCTCCTTTTCTCACAGTCTTATGCTGCAGTCGTCATGAGGATATCAAAAATAAATGTGTGGCTCAGGCCCTTGCCTGGGGAGTTGCAGTCCCCAAGGTCAGATGCAGCCGTGATCGCACTCTCTCCGCAGCTGCCTGTGCGGGTTGTCCTAGAGCAGCCAGAGCTGGAGCATCCACATGCTCGTATTGGAGTGACCATCTCCACTGCCCAGCTGCTTCACTGGCACTCAAGTCGCAGCCTGGGGGATATCTGTAAGCCCAAGTGAGCCTGTGATCATCCGTAGAAACATAATTCCTCACGGATGTTTCTCCGTCTGGGCCTTATGGTTCCTCCATGCCCTGGAGGAAAGTTAAATTCCTCTGGCCCTGGGGATTCCACATCCTCCCCCGGCAAACTCTTCCAGTGCTTGTCGTGGTGGAGTATCTGACCCCAGCTCCCCCTCTCATTGCAGCTGAAGTCCGTGAGCTCCGGATGCACCGCTGCCGACACAAACCGCAGTGTGTCTGTGTCTGGGTTACATGATCCCACTACCTCCGCCAGACGGATGGATACCTTCACACGTCTCGCAGTTATGTGTCTGTTTATATGTCCCAGTATGCTATTTGTCAGTTTGTGACAGCTTGCCACAGCTGACTCACGTTCATCTTGTGATCAGCTTTAACCTCCAGCTCTTTTTTCTGCTGAACTCCTGCCAACCAGTTGTACCACCCTGTGTTTGTGCTGTAGAGTGGTTCTGCCTTGGTGCAGTCGCTTGCACTTGTTCCTGTTGATCTGCCGCCTGTTTTTTCACATCACCTCTCCAATTTGCAAGAGCATTTTGAATTCCAAGCCATAGTCCAATGTGTTTGTGGGGCTCTTGGTGCAAATTGAATATAGTCTTCTCTGTTCAGAGCCCCAGGTCATGAATAAGAGTGCTGAGTGGTACCAAAGCCAGGGTAGGTCCTGGTGGGTCCCGCGTGTCTCATGGGGATTCCCTGAGAGCTGCCCTCTGTTTGGCTTTTTCACACCGCTACGCACTGGCCTCTATGAGAATGTCAGGTAAAGCAGCGTCAAAAGCATTATTTAATGAAGATATAGAACTTTTGCTGTCTTTCCTTCGGCATTGCTTACAGATGGAGAAATTGAGGCACAATGACTTTCTTAAGCGCATCAAAGCAGGCTGTGTAGAGCAAAGAATAGGTTTTTTGGCCCCAGACTAATGCTCTTCCCTCTCTTGCATGCTCTCTGCTTGGTGCTGTTTCCTCTTCTCCTCTCCTGTCTATCTTTCTCACAGCTGCACTTTCAGGGCCTGGTTTGGACCAGAAACCAAATGAAATCCAGCTCTTGTCTGAGCCTTGAGGGTCATCTTCAGACATCCCCCCACAAAATGGCTACATAAACCCAACTTCCTTAAGGAACCGGACTAAAACTGAAGAGTTAGGAGAACAGAGAAGCTCACCAGCCTCACAGCCTGACATAGAAAACATTCCAGATATAGATGTTTTAATTACTGTTTGTTTTCAAGGATTTGCTCTATATTGTGCCTGGTGCTTTGGTAGCAAGGCAGCTTCAGTGCGTTGATGTTTTAGTTAAACTTTTCCTGATTTTTATGAATTACAAAGCTTGATCTATGCTGAATTGGTGCTTTCTATTTTCCTAAGCAGGTGTGAGTGACAGTCTCAGAGAAATAAATATCGGAGAGTCAGCCCCTAGAAACAAACCCATAGGGCTGTGAGTATGAGCTGGAGACTGCCAGTTGCCACTCTGCCATTGCAATATTCTCGTGTGTTATTTTTGAGAGAGTGAGATGGGTCTTGATACGGTTTTGAAAAAGTATGTAAGCTAGCAGTCAGGATCACTGGATACTATTTGCAACTGCAGTAAGGAGTCTGTGTAGAGCCCTGGGCCTTGACTTTGTGCAAGGAATATGAATATGGACACAGCAAAGCTGTGCTCCTTTCCAGGGATGCTATGTGTCCCTCAGCAGAAGTTCCCTGGCTGGGCAGTTGGGCCTGAGGAGAGAAAGACAAAAAGGTCTTGAGAGCAAAGGAGGCTGAGTGAAGAAAGAGATTCATGAGGGGCCGGGACGTAGGGAGGAAGTCCTAAAGGAATTTGCAAAGTCAATGGTTGGGCTCATAAAAGAAAGAGCTTCTTTAATAATGACATTGAAAAGGGCTATAAAGATGCCACTTAAAAAAGCTCAGTGAAGGCCAAGTGTTGTTAAATGAGCTGAGGCAACATAGAAATAGTCCCTTCTTAGAATAATAAGGGATTTTTCTATGTGCTGGGGCTGTCAAAAGATGCAGCGGACTGGATCCAGTGAGAAGGCTCAGTCCAGCAAAGCTCTCTTCTGAGAAGCCAACACACACGTTGTGGTGAGCTGTTTTTATGAAAGCCAGGCAAGAACCGAACGTGCCAGCCTTTCTTATGGACAACTCATAGGTCTATCTCAGACTCAGGTTTCAATCAAAAAAATTCAGTATGATGGGTTTTTTCTGTTTGTGTTTTTTTTTTTTGCTTCCTAGAAAATTTGTCTAGAAGATCTCCTTTGTTCATCATAGCATATTTTTATGTTCTAAAGCACTTTGAATGTAAAATTTGAGGGTGAATCATATTTTTGCTTTAAATAAAACTCTTTCCATACTTAAGAATGTGTTTGTCATTGATTGTGTGACTTCTGTGATTGAGCAGCGGTTAGAAGAAATAAAGCAGCTGATAATTATCCTTAAACTCCAGCAAGGAGTGCTTTATTGAGGAAGATGATAATGAAAGAGGCAATTTTTGTGGGAAAGAATATAGTTTTTTATTAGACCATATGATATAGCTGGAAAATAAGGACTAGTTTTTGACCACAAATGAGACTATGTCTGTGGATAACAGCAAATATGTCCATTTTTTTTCTATATACCATTTAATCTAATGAGAATTGTGACTCACCCCTGCAGACTTTGCCTCACTTCCATGCTTAAGCAGTCAGAGGTATAACAGCACTGTTATTACACCCAGACAATAAAAGTCATGTTCTCATCTGCCAGATGGATGAATTTGTTAAATGATTTTTGGAACAGGTTTAGACACAGGAAGAATGCTAGGTTTCCATGTTGCATATTCCACCTTCATCCGGTCATTTTTCTGCTAACTCCTCGGAGTGCCTTTTTAAGAGACCAGAAAAGCATCCCGTGGTACCTACAGCCAGCAGCTGGGACCCTGCCACTGTCTAGCACAAAGTGCACTTTGGTGGCCTTTTCAATACTAAATGTCACAATCCTTTTTAGGCAATAAAAACCTGTTTGGAAAGCTGGCCATATAAGTCAGAAAACTTTCTTCAGTGCTTCCCTGTTGGATGCAGGGCACGCTGGGGGTGTGGGAGGGAGCATCATTAAGCCCAGGCCATGAGAGCCAGTCCCTAGGCACTAGGGACCAAGATCCCCTTCTGTGCAATGATCTGTTGATTAAAGGCAGCTCACAGCAGTCCAGCAGCCTTCCTGCTTTGATTCTTCTCCATAGCATTGCCCATGTTCCCTTCCACTGTGTGTTGCCACTGGTTGGGAGAGCCTTTGCAAACCCCCTTCCTTCTGGTTTTACTCAAGAACTGGGCATTACAGGTGGGCGGAGAGGTCAGAGCAAAGATCTTACACTGCATGCTCTTCTGTCTTGATTGGCAGAGCATGATTTTTTTATTCTTCTTCCCATTTTATACTATACACTCCCTCCTGCGGGGTGACCCAGCTGAGCTGTGCCCCAGAGTCATGATTGGTCTCTCTCTACTCCCTGAACCTGTGAAGAAGGAAGAAGTCATGCAGAGAAGGAGGATTTCGGTGACACAGGGCTCACACGTGGTTTTGGGACACACTTCCTGGGCCTTAAGAGAGGGCCATGGTACTGAACAAAACCTGAGGCAGGAAGAGATTAAAGCACTGTATGACTATGAAAGCCAATGTGTCTTCTCCTGGCTCCCTGGAGTCATTGGCCCTGGATTTATGTTTACTTCAGGCTCTACTTGAGGATGGAAGAAAAGTGGAAAATGAAGAAATTAGGAAGAAATTGGTAAAGGTGTCTTGTCATCCCTGCATAGATGCCCTGATCCCAAAGCAGATTTTTCTTCCCAGCCTCCCTTTTCCACCAGTCGTTAGCAGCACGTGTGCCTTTCTGGGGCAGGGACTGCTCCGGTGTCTGCGTAGCAAGCTGGAGGCGAGCTGGCTGTCTCTGAGTAGTGACTGGCACTGTTCCTAGCACGAGCTGCTGGCTGATGTAAGCCCGCCAAGGAAAGTGGATGCATCCTGCCTCCCTTGCCAGGATGCTGTGAACAACGCACGGAAGTGCTGAGATTTGAGAGCTGTGCAGCTGAAGCACTAAGACCCCAAGGCTCAACTGCATGGAAATGTTCCTTTAGGTTCATTTGCGTATTCAGAGTCCCCCCGTTGAGCAGAACCGCCTCCATGGTGCTTTGTTTCCGCTGAGATATGCCCGCAGTCACCTGTTGCGTCTGCATGGTTCTGCAGTTCTTGGCATCAGCCAGGTGGCTGATGGAGAAAATACTGCATGCTGCTCTGTTCTGCTGTCCAGCTCGGTGCTGCTGGGGCCTTCCCCAGGGCATTGTGGCAGTCCTGCCACAGCTCACACGGCTAAGACTTGTAGTAAATTAATAACTACATGGTATCCCTCCTCTCATGTGCCAGAATACATCTGTAAGTTGCCCCTGCTGTTTTCAACTTCATGTCAAGCATAGAGGACATATAGCCATGAATATTTAGCAGAGCCAAGGAAATGACTGAAGTGTGTTTGAAAACTGACTGGAATATGAACTGAAATTACAGCAACATATTATGTCAAGCCTGGTGGCCAACAGGTTTGAAAGGGCAGGGATTTACCGTGGACATCTGTTGGGGAACAGGAAAAGAGCAGCCAGGAGATCTCTGAACATGGACAGACTGGAGATGGTCTGCTGGCATGCTGGGCATGCTGGATGGGCCAGGCCTCGTTTGCATCATTGCCACTTAGGACAAGTTAAAAACACACCTAAAGAAATCTGTGCTTGCAAATTGAAGGAACACAATGTTTGTATTGGAAATATCTGGATAAGCTAACAATGCCTAAGTTCCCTGGGAGTAAAGGGGTGGCAGACAAAATCTACACAAGTTTGTGTTATGGTCCTTAGAAGCGGAGGTCATGGAAACCCTCTGGAGAGAGAAGACATGACCCTGGAGGAAAGAGAGTGACAGCAAATGACTGGGAGCCTTCAGGGGACTTGGCAGCTCCCCACTTCAACTACTGACGAAAAGGCTCTGGAGCTCATTTAGTCTTGTGAAAAGGAGGCCAAGATGGGACCTAACAGCAGCCCACAACTCCTCGAAGGGCAGATATAAATGATGAATGATGGAACCAAATTCTTTTCAATAGTGGCAGCTGGTAAAACAAGGGGCAGTGGACACAGCCGTGGCTTGGGAGGTTCGGGAGGTCCTTCGCTAGGAGGGTGCTGCAGCCCTGGCACAGACTGGTGTGGGGATCTCCATCCCTGGAGGTTTTCAAGACTTGGCTAGACAAAGCCACAGCTGGCCTGCTCTAATGCTGGCAATAGTCCTGCCCCAAGCAGCAGGATGGACTCGAGATCTCCAGACGTCCTTCCCACCGAGGCTTCTGTAATTCCAATGGGGGCAGGAAACCAGGGACTTGAAACCTATCCAATGGAAATGTTCAAGGAATAAACACTCTGGTGTGTCTTGCTGAGAGGCAAGGGCATAAGTGACAGCAGAAGTTGCTTGAGTTCTCCAGTCTGAGTTATGTCCATTCAAAAAGCTGAGGTCGGCTGGACCCCTTGAATAGGGGATAAGGCTGAAGACTGGCGTGACAGGAGCTGTCAGCAGGGCTGTAAGGGATTGAGAATGGCTGTGTTGGGCCAGAGGGGCCTGGGTACAACTTGCTGCAATGCGCAATGTCCTAGGCAGAAAGCTGCATGCAAATCTTTGTACTTGTGTTCTGTCGGCCCAAGCTGCTTGGTGTTTTCTTTATTTAAAAGCAAAGTTCTCGGTTTGTATTTAAAGAAAAAAGATTTTGTGTTTGTTTTTCCTTTCAGCTAATTTAAAAGCTTTTCAGCCACTTTGGGGAGCTCTCGGTAGGAAATGGTCTAGACAGACCTGTTGCAAAGCCTCCCCCCTCCCACTACCACTGCATGCAGAGGAAGGGATAGGAAGGAGAGGAAAGGAAACGGCTCCCACCTAGGAGTGTCTCCTGGTGGTTTTAAGTCCTCAGACAGGGTCCTGCAGGATGCTGGTTTTCCTCTGGAAGATCTGAAATTCATTGTGGTCTGCTGTGTCCAGATCAGTGCGGAGAAGTGATGGCATTGCAAGGAAGGGAAGTGACTAACGGGAACTGTTTGGCCTCTGGAAACTGCCTGTCCTCTAAGGGCAAGAGAGCGACCTGTCTGGCAGCAGGATTCCTCTGACCTTAGTCAATGCTGGGAGTGGTAGACATAGCCAAAGAGATGGGCAGGACCTCTCAGGTACCAGGCAGGTGTTGCACCCCCTGCACTTGTCTTGCTGTCCTGGCGAAGCCCTGGTGGAGCGTGGGGTACCGCGCAGCTCTGTGGTACTTAGGTTTCTGAGTAGTCTTTTAGGTGGGTATTTTTCAGTTGGAACTTCTAAAATTGGAGCAGATCTTTTCATGGCCAAACAGTGCTGAGCAGAAGGGAAGGAGGAGCTGTACCACAGGGAACTGTGCAATCACTTGTACAAATGTACATCCAACGAATAGATATATATGTGTGTGTTTGTGTATACGTATATGTATATACATGTATATAGCAAATAGCCTGCTCAGTGAGAACACACTTCACCAGGAGCTTCATTCCAGCAGCCTCAAACCTGGACATTGGCCTGGGCTGAGTGACCCATCCCTGCTCTCCCTCTGCAGTGGGGATGGTGGGCGCAGTGAGGGCCTGCAGACAGAGGGAGCTCATACAAGATCACGTTCGTAGGAGTTGGCAGGATGCAGGAAGGTTGATGCTGTGCTTGCCCACCAGAACAAAACATGCTGAGGCTCACATGTTTGCCCCTGCACTGTCAGCACTATGCTGCCCAGTTCCTTCCAGGGCCCCACACACACTTCCAGGGCCTTCTCCCTTCCAAACTATGGAGTCGCTCAATGAAACCTCCCTTTCACCCCCTGTCTTCAAGTCTCACATGTTCTCCAGACACGTCCTTTTCCAAATTCTCACCCTTTCCTTGGAGGTTCCCCAGCCTTCTGGTGAGAATAATGCCCCAGGTTGCTCTAGCCATAGCGCAACTTGTTCTAAGGGCAGGAGGAACAAGCCCAACACTTGGCTTTAAACCACTTAAGATGAATCTGTTGTTTCTCATACAATTTTGGGAAACAGTTCTGGAGTCTCCATTGCTGTTTAGTGGTGGGAAAAGACTTCGGAGTCTCAGAGAAGGTGAGACTTAGAGATCATTTGTATCCAAACAGAGGCGTTTTCTTTTCCCTATCTGGCATCCCTCGGCTCATAGCTTCAGGAGATAGCTTTTCCTAAGCAAAGGCTTTTCCTTTTTTCTGCSCCCAGGCAGACGTGATTGCTGGGGCTATTGTCTCTGCTGTGTCTTTGCATGGTTCCTCATGTGCATGTGGCTGCACACAACATGTTACTGTAGGGTTGCTCAGATGTGCGGGGCTGCCCAAGCTGTTTTGCACCTGCRTTGCTGCTGGGAAAGTCTCAGCAGAGATATATTGAACAGGCACATTGGAAAAGGAAATAGGTTGAATTTGGGACCATGCAAAGCTCTCGGCGCTCCTTTTGAGGGCTCTGCTCAGCAAGCCTGGTGTGCCAAACCAGACAAGCTTTGCATTCCTGCCACTGTGCAAAAGCCAGGCAGAAGCATCGAAGTGGTGACACRTGGAGAGGTGGCAGGAGAGAGGCCTGAGGAAAAGCTGCCTTCCACACATCCTCTTCCCCTGCCAGCAGATGGCTCAGCCAGGATGAGCCCTGTCCTAGCTGTGGCCCTCACTGCTGGTGCTCACCTAGCTCTGCCCAAGCCACACAGGCTGCTTTGCATTGCCAGGTTAACCACTACCTCCTCACTGCTCCCTGYCCTTCCTCCTCCCCGGTCCCGCTGGCTGTGCCCTCCGTCACCGAGTGTGATGCAGATGTTCACCCCTACCTTCCCCGGGAGGCTGTGTTACCCCACTCAATGCCTAATTAGTCCTTMCAAACAGCATCCTAATTTCCCTCCAGTTTACTCTGTTTTTTGTCACTGACGTGTTTTCAAGATATTAATGACTCCCATTTGGGGTTATTCTTGGCTCCTCTGGCTGGAGCTGTGCTGTCAGTGAGCGACCAGACCTCAGAGTCAGTTGTGCCAACACCATGCAATCGCCAGGGAGAMAATCAAACAAACCCCACTGTTTTCAACATGTCATTTGAAAAGCAGTTGCTTTGCCCTATGATACTCTTCCTACTTTTTCTTCCCCTTTAAAGACTGTTTTGCCTTGCTGTAGGGTAACTACTATCTCTGGGAAAGCAGCTGCAGAGCTGGGGATAGCCCAGTTCCGTAAATCTCTGGCTAGAGTTGGCAACAACCATCCCTCCCAGCAATATACATCTCAACCTTATCTAAACGCACTGGTGGTAGTTGTTTTAGGAGGAAAGGTTTTTTCCCAGGCTGGCCTCTGCGGTGCTGTGATCCCAGCCAGACTGAGTGTTTTTCTGTCCTCATGCACACCCTTTCCGAGCTGACCTGCGGAGGATCTTCTCCTAGCTAGCAGGGCAGAGAAACTGAGCAGTCTCTGTTCCCCTGCTGTCTGTGTCCCACTAGTCAAATTGAGCTGTTACAGTGCAGCAAGCTGGAGGTTATAAGGCCACCTGGCACCTCTGCAAACACATCATCTTTGTGCTAGAAAGCAGGGCAAATTTTTCTAGATAAATGTCTTTCTCCCTAGGCCGGTAGGAAAGTGTGTGTGTGAGAGAAAGCAATTTTTCCCTGCCACGGTTCAGATCTAGGAGCTTTCCTCCAGACACTGTTCCTGCCCAGAAAATGGGCAGAAAGCATGCATTTGAAGGACGTGTTAGACCCTTAGGTTTCCTGTTACCAGCCCTAGAATGGCAGGTTTCCATGTGGCAGAAAAAAAACCTGGGAGCCGTGTGGGACAGGAGGGGACCCACTTTGTTTAGTTCCTATGAACGTGATCTTCCTCTGGCAGCTGCCACAGCCAGTCTGGTTTTAGTCATTCTGGGTCAAATTTGTCCTGTGAAGAGGACGACAAAGAAGGTATGCAGCTATTTTGCAAAAGAATGAGAAGCCTGACGTCTCTCCATACTGTTGTTCTCCGTATATATTTTTCTCTCGCCATACTGATCTACCCACATGCAATCTGTCTGCCACTCTGCAAGCTATCTAGGTTCCCATAAAGTCTGTGGTGTGATGGTGAGGGAGCTGTTATAAGCTGTTATGAGCATCCTAAGAGTCTCTTTCTATAGCTGGGTTAACATCATTGCTGTTCCTTTTCCCTTCCCTATTCCCCACATCCTCAAGGGAAATTGGGGGAACCTTTCCAGCTAGTCAGGAATTTTCCACCTACACAGTTTTCTGTCCTAAAATCACTCCTTATCTTTTCTGCAGAAAACATTATTTTCATAGGAAACGTCTGCTTACTCAACAAATAAAAACCTTCTCAGCTTCAGAAAAGAGGGACTTTATCCTGCTTGGTGAGCACCAATGAACTTTTTTAATCTATATGGTTTTTTGCAAATAAGCTTCCCTGTTATCTGTCCTGAGGGGCCCATCCCCAGAGTTTCCAMCCCCCCCAGATGCGGGCTGCGGGCCAGCAGCACATCAGCTTCCTGTGGAGCTGCTCAGCTTCTTAAAACCACCAACACTAAGAAGGAAAGCCAACCAACCATCAGACCCAGCCAGCAAGACTTGGCTGCCAGAGGTGGTTGAATGCTGAACACATTTCTGACAATGCTGCTGGCAGCTCTGCTTCCCTGGGCTTTGTCAGCCCATCCCTGGAAACGCTGTTGYTGCCTAATAGCAAACACGTGGGCATCTCAGCCCATTCCCCTTCCAGCACTGGGGTGGAGAGMGGAGGTAAAGGGCAGTGACGCTTCACCTCTCTCCTCTGCTAAYGCAGCTCATCCTGGCAGGCAGGACCCATCTTTGTTTCATCGAGCTTGGCAACAAGCTTGCCCTGGTGGCAAAGGGGCCTCTTCCAGGCCAAATGAAAGCAGGGTCAGTGCCTTTTTYTTCTTTGCTGAGGGCTACCATTATTTCATGAGACAGACCTGGAGAAGGAAGTAAGTGCATGATATCTCAAGAACCTTCCCACTGCATTTAGTCCCTTGCTTTACTCTTCTTCAGATGCCTCCTGTGTCCCTGCCCTTAGAGCTGGGTGGTTTTCCTCACGGAGGGATATCTGGTCCTTTTGTGCCTGCCTCCACATTGCCTCACTTTTGCCCACAGTCACCGAGTTTGGAAGATCTCCAGGAAGACCATTCCTATCCCAACAAGTGCCTTGAAAAGCCACCAAAGAGCTGCTGTGGGGCTTGCGTAGCAACCAGAGGGAGGGAGGGAGAAGAGCCATCAGACTCAGGATGACTGAGACACGAAACCAGGCAGTGAGTTTCACGGTGCAGGCCCTCATAACTTTAGCAGACAGCATTCACAGTTTGTTTAACTTCTGTGGGTGAGACAGGGAAGCTCGTATTGCTAAAACTTACCTGGTTTGGCACAACAATATCCATTTAGCAAGGACCATTTCTAATGCATTRTGCCCATCCTTCCCACAGCCTGACCGTACCCAGCCTCCTTTACAGGCAGCTTGGCTGGTAAATCCTAGCATGGGCACAGCTGTGCTAAGTCTGCTGGACCTGATGGAGTGTGATGTTTCAGATGCCTTTTCCTGCAGACCCAAATCTGCTAGGAATGAGGTCTGTGACCTGCAACAAACACCAGGGACAATACAGGGGTTTCTGCACTCCCTGGAACATTCTTCARAGGCAAACTAAGCCCTAAATCTTAAATCCATCCACAGAAACCTTTAYGTCCATGGTTGTCCAGACCGTAAAAGTACCTACTCATCTTCCTCCTAGCACAGAGGTGGGTAAAGTTTTATTATAAAACACGATCTGTAATGCACTTGATAGATGCATTCATTGGCAGTGTTTGGAGGAGAAAAGCTATGGCTAAATTCCAGAGAAGAATTTGCAAAGAAAAACATAACTACATCAACTGCGGAAATGAGTGCACCTCACAACTGGATGTATGGGCAAAATCCTGTCTCTGAAATGCGTGGCAGCACACCGAGTCAGTCAGAGGAGGGACCTGGTGGACGTGTTCCCTTTGGCAGTGTCTGACTCCCCCTGCTTGAGTCACACTGGGGTGAGCCCAGGCGTGAAGACGAGAGGCTGTAGTCATACTGCTGTRGCTCTGGGCATGGGCTGGGGCTTTTTCCAGTTAAGTTTTCACTTTGAAACCAGCTTAAGCAAAAAACAGAGGAGACCTTGACCTCAAATGAGAGCTGTAGTGGCTCATAGATCTTGATTCTACTAGCCAGCCTCTGAGCTGGTGTAAAATAGCCGCTCCTGCACCTCAGCGTTGGTACCTGCCGCATGAGGACCCGGCACAGGGTTTTCAAATACAGAAATCCGTATCTGAGAGTATTTGGAAAAAGGCCTTCTCGTACCTGGACCATTTCTGTAGGGATTGTGCTCAGTTTCCATTGTATCAGAGCATTCAAATTCCTGAGTTATTCTTTTTCCCCAGGTAGCACTTGGGAGAGGAGAAAGCCAAGGCTGTAAATGATAGAGAGTGTGAAACTACTCAGGCTTGGTGAAACGCACAGAGCTCACGGCTTTACTCCTGTATGATTTCTGAGCAATTGCAGGCTCCCAGARTGCAGGGCTGCAGCAGGCAGTTCAGCTCCACTTTGGCAAGCCCAGCAGTCATATGGCAGGGCAAAACACGAGAGAGTGATGCATCCCAGTAAGTCTGTGAATKGGGGAGGTGAGAAGGAGGTCCTGTTGTCAGAGGGCAGAGAGAGTGGCCTCGGGATTACATGGATTTGGACGATAACTGWGCGGAAGCAAGAGGGTTCCCCAGGGCACACAGATTTGGTGGTTTTTCTTTGTCTACTCAAACCACAACAGTGATGACACTTTGGAGCATGGATCAGGATGGGGGTCCTTAAAAYAATTTCTCTCTACTGAGATAAAAGGACTCTTGAGAGACGTATCAGCTGCCTCGTCTCCTCTGAGCGCCACAGTCACCAGAGGCAGCAGGGAGTAACTTAAGTGTATCAGAGCCTAGCTCTTCCAGCGGATGTTTGGTGGCTGAGCAGAGTCTTTGGGGACCGCTCTCTGGGCCTTGGGCTCTAAACCCTTCCTAAACTCTGCTTCAAGTGCCTAAGTGCTCTTTTACATTTTGTTCTTAAGCTTTCGTTGCCTCAGCTCCCCACCTGTAAGATGAACCATACGATGCATCTTATCTAAATAGACTGGTTTTTAGGTCCATCTTTTGCAATGCACACAGTGCCTAACACCCCAGCATCCCATGTTTGAATCACATTCCTGGACATGGGACTAGAGCAATCATATAGGCACAAAAGTCTGTATGTTAGCACAGAAGACAGCTATGCTCTTGTTCAGAAACATCTGCAGAACATGCTGACCTTATCTTATAGGAATATAGTATGGGATTGATTATCTGATTGGAAGTACAGAGATTATATGTTTAAAGGCTTGTAATATCTGACCTGAATTGCTTTTTGATTATTATTGCAAGTGGATTTAAGCTTGGAGTTGCTGATATAAAAACCTAAGTAACATAATTAGTAACAAACATCAGTGTGGTGAGCTTTCTTTTATTGCTGCATAATTTGAAACAGAAACTGTTTGTGGTATCTTTTGGAATAAAAAAAATGCACAGAACGTCTGCTCCAGACAGTTTGAGAAGAATATGCTGGATTTAATGAAAGTGAAAGAACAGACTCCAAGACTTCAAGTTTGTTGATTTCTCTGCTGCTGTTATTTCCAGTTAAAGTGTCATCTCACTTGAATTTTTATCAAAACTTTTTTATATGGATTTGGAAAAGTGTGAATCTCAGTCCCATCAGGATCTGTCTTGCACAGTGTGTTCCATGTAAGGTAGCAAAACCCAGCAGCATGAGTGTATGTCTCACAGCTTTTCCTGAGACAGCTGCAGAAATCGGGTATTTTTGATTCTTTACTGAAAAAGAGCTATAGACAAAGCCAGGCAATCCCAAGCTCAGCACACCAATACACACTCCTCCAGATGACCCCAAATGTCCATCAATCACCTGTTTGGTCACTGTGATGATCCCACATCTTTAAGGGAAGAACAGGGATTCCCATATCCAGTGACATTGCAGGCAGATTCATTTGCCCTAATTTAGTGCCTAAAAATTAGACTACCAAATGTTGACCAGTCCCCTTGGTTTCCTCTGAAGGCAAGAGAGCACCTCCAGAGGGCAATTCATCTCCCCATGATGGCCATCTAATGCACGGCAGATGACTCTCCATCTGGAGGTGTCTGTTGGAGGTGTCCGTCCACAGGCTGTCCAGGAACTTTAAGGTGACATCTAAAGCCTAAAGCTAGGTTAGATAACTGTTGTGCTCAGGGTTTCTAAGTTACAGGATTTAGCACAGGATTTCTGCATTTTCCAGACAAGCCCAGCTGTCTCAGTGACCTGAAGGAAAGGAAACGAGAAGCAGAGAGCTGGCAGTTATTCCCATGTCCTTGCCAGGGAGTTCTGAGAAACATCCATAACAGGGAGCAAAAGATGGCTTTAAAGAAGATACTCAAGCTGATGAGCTAATTGTTGGCTCTTTTGATGATGACAGAAAGTCAAGTGCCAGTGAGTCCACTTTGTGACATACCAAATGTGGACAGATGCAGGAGAGCTGGGAAGACATGGAACAGCACTTTCCTGGAGGACATTCATAACTTTTCTTTTTATTTGGTGATGGGAGAGAAACAGGCAGTGTAATAAATACCTAGAATAAAAGTCTGGTGCTTAGTGAAGCCATGCTGAACATGTTTGGTGAGGATCCTTTCCTTGGGCCAAACYAGTAGAAGACATTGTACTTGGACAACAAAAGAAAAATTATATATGCAAGGAGAAGTAGCATGGCTAATACAAGGGATACAGCKGGAGGAGAGGTGAACCAGTGTTGGACAAGGCCATCAGAGCAAGATTCACCTAAGAAATTGCAGTAACTGAGTATGTTCCAGTAGCATGTATTGAAAACACTACACATGAAGATGTGAAAGACCTCAGTCAACTGGTACCTGTCACAGGCGAAACCAGCAAGACCTGGAGGCAGGGGGGACTTGGATGCTACAACTGGGAGCTTTCACCTGAGGGAGGAAGTTTTTTGGACTTTTTTGCTCTGAACAATTTTGTGAGTTAGCAAAAGTATTCRGTATCTGGAAGTCACATCAGGACARCAGCAAGGATTATGGATGCAGATTTATTTGCAGGTCTAATAGGGCACTTTCACTTTAGCAATGCTGATTTCTCTAGTGCTCACCAGCACCCAGAGGACATAATGTGTCAAACTGGAAGTGTTTGTAGATGAGAGATAACAACTGTGGAAAAATTAAATTAAGCGTCCTTAGAAAGTGTTAGCTGAGGTGCAGAAACAAAACAGCTGTAGCTGCAACACCTGGGGAGCAGAGTGTGAACTCCAGGAATGCAGAAAGTTGATAATATCTTGCTGTTTCACCTAGCAACAGGTCCTAGAGGTAAATTGTCACTCTGCCAGGGAGAAGGAAGCAGAACCTTGGAGTCATAAAAAAGCATGCGGGCAGGTTTCAGGAGGCATATATGGTCTTGCCAGTCCCTTTATCTGTGTTTTCAGCACATGTGCTAACATTTAGATTCCCAGGGCCAGTTATGCCTTTGTTTAACCCTTTTTCCTAACTCATGCATTTGGGTTGCATGTGTTAGCTCAGACAGAGGGAACGATGGTGTGAATGGGGCACTGGGGAAGCCTTGATGCTYGGACCGTGGCAACACTTCCAGCTCACTGTCTGGTCTGTACCCATCCTGGTCAGCTAGGATGGGTACAGGAGGAAGCTGTCCATCATACACACAGCACGCAAACACAAATGGTCTCTCTGGACTGTATGGAGAAATGGCAGGAAATTTTGCTCCTACTTTCTCACTCACCGTTGACTAGACTAAGGAATGCGACTTGGGAATGGGTTGCATGAGATGCTGGAGTYGGCATGCACCGCAACATAGGACATAGTGGCTCCATCTGGAGCTTGAACATGCGGCACAGACCTGAGGGCCTGTCTTTGGGGTGAAGGCTATGTGAGGCTGCACTGTCTGTGAGAATCAGCCAGGCCATAAAGGAAACGTGGGGCTTATACTGGGACTGTGATGATGACTGGAGAGACAAACAGCGCGTTTGCGGCTGAGTGTGACTGGAGTTCCTTCAGGAGTTTGGGATTTGATGGAGTGCCCTTGCAGTCATGCAGTGGCTCTGCCCACACTGATGAAGGCATTACCAGATATTCAGCCCTCCAAGTGGCTCCTGGCTGAATTCCTACCTCTCCAAAAAGGACTGGCACAACAAACTTGAACGGGGTCATTCATCTTTTTTTCTCAAGTGGAGGCAGAAATACAAACATGCTCTTTCACTTTTCCAAGCAGCTCAAATCAGGCTGCTATAGCAATTTCAAGTCAGCTATCCTCCCAAGGGATTCTCAGCCTCACAGTCTTGGCTGAAGGGCTACACAGTTTCCTACACCTATAGTGGTTAAGGGAACTGGCAAGGAAGTTTCCACATGCAAAAAAATTACTGGTAGGTAGCAAAGCTAACAATAATTTTTAACTTCTGTGTTTAACCTTGAACTCAACAATGAAATGTTGTATAGTGCTTGTGTAGACAGCACAGAACAACCTTGACGCCTGTAGATGTGACACATCAGCACTGCATGTGATCCTGCCCATAAGTAGGGYCTTGCAAGGAGGAGAAACCTGCTGCTAGTATTAGCTGGAATTGCAGATTCTGCTATAGCTCAAGAAGTGGAGGCCTATGATGTCCCAGCATGGGATGTCTAGTCCCAGCCTGCTTGAGTGTTGTGAGATTGATGTAATAAATGTAAGTGTTGTTTGCAGAGCACAGATTTGGAAAGGAAATCTTGGAAAAGCTAAACCCAAGACTGTCAAGAGACAAGTGGTTTCCTTTCCCTTTTTCTATCCATCACACCTGTCAAACGGTAAGGGCAACCCCAGGAGAACATCCTGCATTCACTTACGGAAAAAAGKTTTAAGTTTGTAAGGATTCACCACTATCTGCCAGAGGTAATACAGCAAGGAGAGGACTTTTACTTTCCAGATGTATGAATCGTACTGCACATTGCACCCTAACTCTGGCCACAGTCATGGAACAGTGATCTGAAGGAAGGCTCAGAATCACACTGTGCAAATGCTGAGCCCTGGTGGAAACATCTTCTTTCTGCAGCAGATGGATGCTTGGAGAACGAGACAGTGAGCCCTGGGAGGAAAATGGTTTGTGAAAGGGTTCTGCCTGCCTTGCCGCCTGTGATCCACAAAATGAGGGGATAACCAGCAGACTCCCATACTCCTGTGCTTCTGACCCTGCCCTGGCCAGCTCCAGCTTCACACTCAGGTGCAGGACCCATGTTTGGTCCTGTCGATGCAGCCCGGGGCTGGCTTCAGCCTCTTCTCTTCTCCACTCTGTGATCCTCAGGGAAGATGTTTTCTCTTTTTCTCCTCCTACCCTTTCACTCTGTTGTCCACTGAGACTGTAAGTGCATCAATATGGAGCGTCTCACTCTGCACATAGAGTATCCAGCACGATAGAGCTCCCATCCTTGCTGGGGCCTCCAGATGTTCATGTAATTAGAGCAGCTCTTAAGAAAGACACAGAGAGTGGAGTGTGTTAGTGCCATGATCTAAGACTCCCTTGGGACTGGTGAGGGAACAGAGAAATCACCATTCTTCAATGGCTCATCAGCCCTCCTCAGCCAGAACATGAACTCAGGGCCAGGCATCGTTCTCTTGGACACAAAGCTCCTGTTTCTGACAGTGAGATTGATTAATGCTGGAACCAGCAACCAAGTGAAGTGCAGTTCTTGCTCCTCACAATCTCCCGGGCAATACTGGGTATTCTTTCGGTCGAGATCCTTTAGTCAAAGGGAGGTAACTGGGTGAAATTTTATGGACTRTGTTTTCTATCCAAGGCTAGACAAGATGAGCAAATGGTTCTCTCTGGCCCTAAAGTTCATACCTTCAGGGTGGTATCTTACACAGCATCTGACCTTGAGCACCTCAGAGGACAGAGATCCAGACACCAGCTGTGCAGCACTGTGTCCTGGAAGAGCCTCTTTGGACATGATCATCCCACATTATCCATCCTGAGAAAAAGTTGTCTTTCCCTTAGCATATAACCAAAGAGAATAACACTTGTCATCAGGCATTGGCCAGCCCCTTCTAAATCAGTGGTGTCTGTTCCCAGCTTCAGTTCTGTCTGTCTCCTGTGAAAATTGATTTCAAAGGCTGAATCCATGGTCTGTGCAGAATTGTGATTACTAAGTTTACTAGCAATTAACTGTCACTCCCATGAGATGAGGATAAGAGAAGCTTGGAAATTACATGATCAATTTTTATTCTTCAGAAAAGATCTCTTTGCTCTTTGTGTCTAACTGCCTAAGGAGAGACCGCCCTCCTCCCCARTATGGGCAACACAGAGCCCATCCATTCTCCAGACCCTGCCAACAGGCCTGAGCTGGAGAGGGTAAGAGTTTCTTTCCGTAAACCCGAATCGGCCCTACAAAAATTGCAGAAATCTGTGCTTTACCTCTGCAGTTTTATGCTTGCATCTCTATCTTTCTTCTTACTCCTAGTTTACCCTTGGGGTAACCCCTCTGGCATCTATCTCCCCTGGAGCTGCTCTTGCTGAGGAGTAGGAACTGCCTGAAGACCTGCATGCAGTCCTGCAGACGGGTCCCTGCCCCTGCCACACGAGGAGCTGGGCCACTGGCACTTTCCACCTAGCCAGCAAGAGGGAGAAATGAGTCCTCGGATTTTGTGGATGTGAATTTAACAGAAATATGTCTTTCCTTCAGATGTTTATTTTCATGACCCGGTGGGTCAAATGGCCCAAAAGTGTGGAGATGTTTTCTCAGTAGGCTTCAATTTGAAGCAATCCAAGAATGCTGGGAATCTTCTGCAGTGTCAAGTTCGACKTCTCGAGCCTGGGCTAACAATGCAGAATGCAGCCGAAGGTCTGCATGAAACATCCACCCTCCACATCTGTTTGGTTTTAATCGGAGATTTATTACGAACAAAGGCAGCTCTTGGAAGAGTTACTCTTCTCTGACATGCCTGCATTGCCTGTTGGACCAGATGGACAGAAATAGTTTTACATATTAGTCAAATTCTGGATGGCTATTCACCATAAACTGCAGGCAGTAATGAGCACAATGGACCTTATATTGTCATTGATTTATAGATGACCACAGAAGATAAATTCTACCCTTGTATGGGGATGTTAGCCACTTAATTTTCAGTATTGATCTCAAGGCCAAGAGGCTGAAACTCCAGGTTTTTTGTAGCCCCAAAGCCAGTAGCAGTAAAAGTTTATATTATCCCTGGTGAATTTGTGCTGCACATTGAACTGGAAAGCTGATCTGAGAAGCAGAACAGTAGATTAAATTGTTACACTGGAAACCAGGGGATCTATTTCCTAGGCAGCAATTCCAGAGCCTTGCTTCTTATTACCTGGTTTTGAACAATAAATACTTAACAAGGCAAATTTATCCTCCTGCACTCATAATTAAGGGGAGATAAATTGCATTCCTAATTATTCCTAACAAAAGGAAAAGCAATTTCCTCTAAGATCAGTGAGAATTCCCATATCTCCTCAAGTAAAATGAGAGCATGTAATGAATTGGGTGAGGTACTGATCTAAAACAAAAGAGAACAYTTAGCATCTGATAGAAAATTAAAGGCAATGTTCATTTCTCCTGCATAGCCTTACCCAGGAGGCCTGGGTGCAGTGGAGGCCACTAGGTTAAYGTAAGGGATTTCTGGGCTCTATCACTAACTAGTGGACCATGGGAAACTCCCTGTCTCTGGCCTCAGTTTCTCATTTATAATGTGAGGATAATACCAGTTACAGCTCACAAGGATTTTGTTGTTGGAACACTTTTTAATGCCAAGATAAGAACTGCAACATCTCAYGGAAAGATATTTTTAAACTATATTTGTTGCTGGAAAACAGTAATATTTGAGATTGGAATTTTCAAATATTGCTTCATATTTTACGAGAATTTCTTCCCATGGTTATTTTTATTACTTTTAAGGGTTTTTCCTAACTTGCTGCAACTGTTGGCAAACTGATTTATCAACATGCCATAGCTGCTATCAAATAAAATAAAATGCAATTAACAGAATATACAGTTGCAGAATCACAAGAGTGTTGGTGACGGAACTTCTGGAGGTTTCTAGTCCAGCCTTTCACCCAAAGGTGCTAGAGCAGGTCAGGCGTGGCTTACTGCACCTAACAGAAGTGGAAATGCTGCATTTTGACAGCGTCCACTGCCCTTCAGATAGAGGCGTTGAGAAAGGGATAGGGTCTTGACCTTTGGTCCCACAAATCTGGTTCCCTGTAACATCAYTTGGGGAAGCCCCTAGATCTCTCACCAAATTATCCTGTGAAGCTACAGCCCTTCCTGTCCCTCTTCTGCCATGTGATGCCTGCCCTGTCCACTCCCCTTATGCTGGAGCATCCCCCCTATGATCCATGGCCAGTTGTTCCAGCTGAATGAAGGCCAAGGCCCTCGGTTTGTCACAGATGCCAAAGCCAGACGGACTGTCCAGTCACATCTAGCCACTGTGGTATGTGGGAGTAAGCACCAGGCTGAAGGCTCTCCTGGCAAGGTGTTGATGGGTCCAAGGCGAGGGGTAGCCAGGCATGCACCGCAGCTGGGAGGCAGCTGGCCTCGGGCTCCTGGTGGCCTCCTCGCTATTGGCTGCATGTGCAGCAAGTGCTGCTGTAGCAGAGAGACGCAACTGCAGAAGAGTCCTGCTCACACCGGCAGCAGCCATGCCCCATGCATGTGCAGCGACTGGGACCAAATCAGTAACCTTACCACCGTGCAGCAAGTCAGTTGAGGTCACTGATGAGGTGGAGGCCTGACACAGCCACACGACAGCTGAGCCCAGCACAAGGGAGGTGGCAGGGACACATGGCCAGTGTGTGGCAGGGAGAAAAGGTCTTCCTCTGTCAGCAGCAGCCTGCAGATGCAGCTGAGGCACTAAAACTGCACTGAGCCGCTTTGCTGAACCAAGCACTTGCTGCAATTTTTTCAGGTTGTTATAGGCCGGATATTCCAGGTGGTAGCAAACGGTATATTCTTTACAGAGAAGGCACCCTGCAGGCCCCAACTACAAAGCATGGGAAAGTCACAACTTTTCAGACACAAGATGGCCAGAATTAGCAGGCTGGGAAAAACAATACGTTTTTCTTTTAACTTTTTCTTAGAAACTGCTCAATTGTTTTGGCTGAAGTTCTTCCCCCCTTTGCTCTTTAAAAAGAAGATCAGCCTGAGGTGGATGCTCCATTATAGAAAATTTCTGCACAAATGATTCAAATTAAAGTTATAACTCCAAGCAGAGTCTTACAAGGGGAGTTTCGGAGAGCCTTAATAGGCAATGATACTATAGATGGGGCTAGTGAATCACTGCTTTTTTACTGGATAATATTAATAGRCCTCTTTGCATGATTCTATTCAGACACAGCAATTAAAATAAAAATCAGAAAGGGTATAAACTCTGGGCCAGATCCTTAACCAGAGTTAATTGCTGCAGCCCCCAGAAATTAACAGAGATAAGCAGATTTATACCAGTTTAGGACCCGCTCTGAGGAATTAGTGATTTTCCTGCCACCCTCCTTTTGCATTTATCTTCTTTTCTCTAGAATAGCCAAGGGCACATTTAGTTTAACCCTAGCACTGGAGAAAAAGGAAACTCTTTCCCATTGGAAATGAAAAATAAGGCAGCCACAGGATAATTGCTAATTTCTTCTTGTTTGGTGGGCTTTTTTTTAATAACTTTTTTTTTCATTGTGCAATTTCAGTGATGTATCCTTCAGGACTTTTTCCTCTACATTATATCCTTTTAAGAAGAGAGTGAAGTTAAAATGGGACGGTTTAAAAATGATATCTTTGTTTCATTTAAAAAACAGACACAGTGTCCTGGCTGCAATCTGTCTAGCTCTGGGAAGCAAAGGTCTTCATGTGTTTAGCTTATAGAGAGCAGGGATTAACAGATGTGGAAGGGTGTGAAGTGTCCTGTCAAAAAGCCAAGACGTCACTGTGTATTAGGGATGGTATACTTGCTTCTCTTTAAACCCTTCCCTAAGCACGTTTAAGGAGAATGAAGAGTAAGAGCAGGTATGACTCTTTTTTCTCTCCTTTCACTTTCTCCTAGTCCAAAAGCTACATCTGTATTTAATCCATCACCAAGAGGCAAACAGTTTGGGAATTTCACATATCAGCGAAGTTGTTTTTCTTATTTTGTGCCACTTTCTTAGCAGGTGTTAGATAACAACATCATGTCATCAGCAAATTTATATGGCAGTCTCAGCAACTGGGAAGCTAAATGGCCCCCAAAGTGCCTTAAGCTCAGAAAATAATTTTTTCCATCAGAAATTGAATTGCATAAAAATGAGCCCTCTTTGCATCTTCTAAAGAAGATGACAAATAATTCTGGGGAAATGCAGGAGGATATGGAGAGGAAAGATTTAAAACATATAGTTGAAGTGGCCATCTTGAGCTTCGCCTGGTGAGAGGCCCAGCTGCAGCGCTGGCTGGTGTCTGTCGAGAAGGGCTGCAGCCGTGCTCGGTGCACGGGGTGGTGGCCTGGAAATGCTGCGTTGCCCCCACAGCTCAGTTCTGCCGCCTGGTCCCGCAGCTCGCGCCATTCCCATTGCACGCCCCATAGGGCTGCGCAGGGGCTGCAGATGCCTTTCTGGTTTGTCGACCTATGGACACCCAAGGAAAGCCACCGTCTCTGCCAGCGCGTGAAGACTGGAGCCACAGACTGCCTTGCTTCATCTCAGAGCCTGGGATTCGTGCAGAGGGGATACAGCTGAYGTTGAAACAGCCGGCGGGTTTTGCACGTGCACAGCTGTGCTCCCCTCCTTGGAGCTAGTGAGCCACCGAATCACTGCTGCAAGACTCTTCATTTCCCCATCTCTGCTTGCAAAAGCCTCCGGGGGGCTGAACTCAGGGCAACACATCTCTGAGCCCCTTCCAGCACAGCTGAATAGTAATCTCTGACCTCCACATGTACAGTCGTTAGTTCGTCTTGTTCAAGCGAGTGAATAACGCGTTGTCGAAAGGCCTGGCGGACCCGTCTGTGAGGTCTGAGGAATCGCCTGAAGCTCATGTGCTTTATTTTATTGCAAAAATAGCAGGGGGACATTAGCTTGCAAAGGGAGGTGAAAACCTGCAGCTCTGGAAGATCGGGAAGTGCCGTAAATGATGCCAAAAAATGATGCCAGAGCCCAAATTACACCTGTACCTCCA